>JADDOH010010665.1:0-53362 GCA_016648135.1 Agrypnia vestita
TTGTCCATATTTATTTATGACCTTCGGTATTCGTAGTCCTTCTTTAACCGTAAATCTGGTACTATGTTTATGAATCAATCTATGCTTATATGTCCCATCTTCATGATATCGTGTAATTAGTTTGTACCACAAGATAGCATTAATTATGTATCAAGTAATTAATTGTCTTTAGTCCAATAAACGCCGATTTATCGATACTGAAATGAAATTCTATTATTATTTATTATTATTTACAACTTCTTGCCAATGTTCTTTGTTTTTCGATGCCTCTGCAATAAAAATCATCCATTCTTGACTCGAAGAATTCATCAGTCGAACAGGAGTTGTTGAAATTGCTCACTTTTATCTACTTGATTTTCCATTTTGAAGGCCTGTAATTAAATTCAATATTGAATATAAAACAAAACACGCTCTCTTGTAGAGCAGGACATTGTCATTTTCAATTGATTTTAGGTAATTATGGGAAAACGTAATTAAGTATACTGATATTTTTTTATTTTTTTTGCTTCTGTTGAATAAGTATGATTTTTTGTTAAAAAGTGTTTTAAATTTTTATCATTTAAGTTTAAAGAAATATGTACTGTTATATTTAAAATAATATTACTGAATATGTAAAAGCTCATAAGTTGATGGTATTAAATAAATCAATATTACATTTTTTCACACTACATTACTTCTCCAATCGAAATAGATTAAATCCACAAATTTCCTCAGTTAAAAATATTAATATTATTAATATAATTAATGTTTTTAGTATTTACTTTATGGTCAGGTATTTTATATTTATTTTCATTAATTTTATTATATTTATTTATATTAAATATGTTATGTGGCTGTGTAATGTGTTTATTATCTTAAATATCTTTCAAGCAAAAAACGTCACTAAATCACTTACCATCTGCGTTCTATCCTGTATGTTCTATCATTTGTCCTACTATGTCCTACATCATGCCTTTTCATCTTAACTTCTTAGACACCCAATTAAGTTAATGTTTAATCCCTACAGAATGACGACATTTATACGTCTTGTTACAATGTGTATATGGATAAAGCGCTTCTTTGAAGCTTCTTGAATATTATCTAGATGAAGATACTTAGAAATTAATAACGACATTAAAAATCCCTTGTATCACACTTCATTGACAGCCTCACGGAACCCGCCCTCGCGGAGGACATCCCAACTTAAAGGACAGAAGATAGAAGGAAAGCTAAGAATCCACCTCACAGGAGGCGGTATCCTCTTGAAAAAAGACCACATATAGGTTTATTAAAAGGAAAAAGAAGATTTAAAATATGTGTCTTCTTTTATCCGTTTTCATGTTACTTTATTTTGTTTCGGATTTTTTTTCAAAAAATTGTTCAAAATAAGCATTGACAATATACTCAGTATTTATAAGTAATATATTATAATATTAGTTATAAATAACATTGCCAGAGATAATAAAAAAAGTTTAATGTTGTTACAATCTAGGATATTTTTTTAGAATGAGACGTTATTAATTCTTCTACCCAATTTTTATATTTTTTGCTGCTCCTTTAGTATTTAAATTAATTGATACTAGGGTCACTTTTTAAGATTTTTATAAATTGTGCATTAATAAGTTGATAAAATGTGCTCGACTGTACGGATGTACCTGCGGACCTGCAGTTCAGCTAGATCTCGTCTAGCAAGTAGTTTTGTGGGTCTGGCTTATTATACTCGTATCTTGTAATTAAAAATTGTTAAATAAAATAAACCAATAAAAATAATGTGATGTATATATCCCATTTATTTACTAATGCTTACCTTTTATAGTAATAAATATTAGTGTAATACTTAGTTTTTTGTTTCGCACCATGTTTTTCTTACTCTGTATACCGTATATATTTGAATAAATCTTCCTTATTTCTTTATATATCTTACCTAGTATGCACTTGAATATGATAATCTCTATTTGTATATCCATATCCTCTTATATCTTATATATCACTTTTATCATTATTTAAATATATACTTATATGGAATGTGTGCGACTGCACTAATCTCTCCACATACTGAAAAAAAGTTTATTATTATTATAGTTATATATATGACACTGTTGTAACTTACAACATATGTATGCATGAACTATATTGCACCAAAACTCCAAATTTGTGTGCGTGTCGTGTAATGCAGAACCTTGAAAATCTTAAGGAGTAGATATTTCATGACGTAGGTATATAATATTTTACTGTCACGTGTTTATGTTTTTCTTTGAAATAAAGCGACTAGTCTGTTTTTAAGAATCCCGACAATATATCGTCGCTGTATATATAATTAAGCCTATGTGCCGTTTTAGTACATTCTGAGATAATTGAATGAAACTGTTTTAAAAAATAATTGCACAGACAGGCTTTCTAGATGAATGGCAATGTTTTTTTAGTATATCCGCATTATTTATATGAAAAATTGACAAATTGATTCGTTCATCTCAGAATGTACTAAACGGCACATAGACTTTATTATATATACAGCGACGATATTAAGTAAATCTCGCCGCATCTTATTCGTGTTCGTCTTCCTCTATATCTGACCACCACGTCTCACAACGGGTGAAATACCTGTGTTATACCAGTAATATATTTTTAAATTATGTATCTACGTAGAAGGCCTCCCACCGGTGAACTCAGCTCCTGATAGCGAGAATGTAGCGCAAACATTGCCACCTGGACACGGCTCGGCTGAGCGCCATGTCAATGGTCGACAATCAATACTAATTACCATGGCGGGGACATGCGGACGGTGGACTGTAACGGTCGCTGATCGATCTAACTTTGCCGACTTTGGAGCAGAAATCAATATGACTGGCGGTCTTTCCGACTGATAGTGGGCACTTGTTATAAAACACATCATGGAACGTCGAAATAGGTTTAATTTACCTCATAATAATATTGAATATTTTATTCATTAATTTACTCACATTCATTAGAAACAGAAAATTAAAAATGTCATTGAAAATTAGAAGCTTATCTTTTGTTATATCGTGTTAAAAATAGTCTGAACTGTCAAATTAAAAGGATCAAAAATAACACAATGATTTATACACAACGTTATACTCCACTAATTTGAGTTATATAAGCCTAAGCGCTTTCGATGGATACAAGCATTATCTTCAGAGGCAATATTAGAACTAATTGTAAATCAATATGGAAAGTAAATGGAAGACGTGAGGGAGGAGGGGGGGCGAGGGTATTTATTTATTGACTTATACAACAGTAATTAATTTTTACATACAATAATACTTATTTTAACAATGGGGATGACGCCAGTATTTGAATGTTTATTAGGTTATTTTTAATATTGCCTCTGAAGATGATGGTTGTGTCCATCGAAAGCGCTTAGGCTTATATAACTCAAATTAGTGGAATAAAACGTTGTGTATAAATCATTGTGTTAATCATGAACTTCCACTCTGTAAACGAAACAACGCTTAATTTATTGGATCAAAGATAGTTGATTCCGACGAAAATATAACGGGAATAAATGAAAGGAGATGGAAGGTTAACAGGAACGATAGTCTGGACTGTATACGATGAAAGGCGAGGGCACACAAAGCTTGAATTACTGATTCTTTTTCTTGAAGAACAAAAATGAATTGGCAACACAATATCACACAGGAGGAAGGAGGAATAATAAGGAGCCGAAACGGTGGAGGAGACGAGAATGCTCAGGAGGTGGCGGTCGATAGTTGGTGATAATTTAAGCTGGGCGATTATGTTCTTACTAGTCGAGCTATTAAATGTGCACTGGTGGGGAGATGGTGTGAGGAGGAGGGAGGGGGAGGGTCGTGACATAAATGCTCACAAATATGGATTCGCGAATATTATCCGAAGCAAGTATCATGTAGTGAATACAGAACAGTAGTAAACGAACATTTTACGATATTTAGAAAACTACTTAATATACAGAATAAACAATGGCATAAATAAGCAATTTAATGATACTGATATACCTGACAAATTCGGTGAAAGAGTGTCCGTTAATGTAAGAAAAAAAAAATTTTTAAAGATTAATTAATTATATTTATGTATGTTATTAATTATGTTAGAAAACAGGATGAAAACAAAAAAAAGATATGCCAATTAAATTGTTTCTACAAACAATCATAGACCAGTAAGAATGATAAAGATTACGAAACTAAAAAATGAGTTATGTAAAAAACTTAATACTTTCACATGTCAGGGAAGAGAAGGAGACGAAACATGGGATGGAGCTGGAATAAAATATGTATGAAAATAATAATACAAATTTGGACATATACAAGTACGTATACACGTACGTTCTACACGATAAAATATATTTAATTCCAGTATATTTATGCATTTAAGTATTATATATGAAGGTCTGTTTACTTAAATTTGTTAAAAATAATACTGACAAAAAAATTTTAAACCATAAAAAAGCATTTTTAAATCAACAGCATGTTAATTTTCGTATATGACATGGATCGGAAATTTTATCCGCCAAATTAAGGTTCGCAAAATCGTGGGCTCACTTTATTAGTTTTTGTGTTTTTAAGTATGATCGATTATTTATCGTATTTTATATGACATATCAGTCACTAAAAATCAATGCATTTTAGGTTAAATTGCATGAATTCCAGCATTCATTGTAAAATGAATAATCAAGGCATATTATTTATTTTAATTTATTTTATTCGCTCATCCAACAGGGAGACATAATTGCTTGGTAAGACAAAACACAGAAAAAAATAATTAAATGTCTCCCACAATTACAGGAGATATCTATAATATATCTTGATTAATCCCTCTGAGGATAGAATCCAGTATTGTATAAGAACACAATAAAAAAATTTAAACATACTCAAAATATAAAATGAATAATTTGTACAACATAATTTCTCATTCTTATAACGCACGTTTCAGTCTGAACAAGAAACACGAGCTTGTCCTAGCTTCAATTGGCGGTTGTAATCTAAACAGGATATTTGCTTGTTTGTCCAGCGACAAACGTCACCTCGAAGTCTGTGTGTTCGTTTATGTGTTTGTGCAAGTGTGTGTATCATGTATGTGTGTGTATGTTCCTACGCTACCTTTGTTTGTTTAGTTGTTATCTTTTGATTCTGTCGCCCGCACCGGACAAGCGCTTGGCTAATGCCCTTATCGTGCACATTATGACATACCTACATTCGTATCCACCGTGCGCAGATAGGCAGGCCTTACGTTATGGTCCGGTCGTAAAGCATAAGCTGGCTGATCTAAGGGTCACGGGTTCAACTCGGGGCAGCTACAAATTCTCAATAATACAAATTTCGAATGTCCATCCGTAACAGTATCTAGAATCTAAAAGCTGATTTCATACCGTTTTCAAAATTAGTATGCAGCGGATCTCATCTGTACTAATATATAAAGAGATAATGTTTGTAAGTTTGGATGTAGGAGGTAATATAGAAATCACTCATTCGATTTCAAAAATTCTTTCACCAATATTTAGACTGGACTTTTAAAGTAGACATAGGCTATATATTATCCCATTTTAATAAAAGGGTTCTTCGTGGTGACCTATTTTACAACTAAAGTCGACGAAAAAATTGTCGAGTGATGCGTTTTTTACATTTTTTAACGCTGCCTTAACGGAAAGAGATATTTATATACTTTCTGTAGAGAAGTTGTAGAACTCAAAAATGTTTCTAAAAAAATCCCGGAACAACATATATCTATTTTTTAAGGTTAATACACAAATTGATAAAATATGACTAAAAGTTACTAAAAATCTACGCGTGCGAATCTACAGAGAGAGTTTTTAAATGAAATGAAAACATTATTCCGTTTTATAAAAGTATACTTAAAGTTTACATTTTAGTTTGATTTCCCAAGGCAATCTTTTTTATCAATTTCAATCTATAATTATAATGTAACTAATAATTAATAATTACTTTATGTAATGTTTAAATTGAAAAATAAAAAAAGACCGTCATTATTGACGGGTTATAGCTAGTCTTCTTCTTCCTGTTGTCCCTCCGTCCCGGTTCAGTGAGGGTTGGGCCTCCTTGTGTGAAGGCGCCTGTCCTGTGTTGTCCGTACAAGGAGATTTTGGTTTGGCAAGTGTTTTTTACGCCAATTCCTTTATATATATATATATATATATATATATATACGGGTTAGAGTTAGTACCTATTAATTTGTTTAAAAATTAAATATATTTTTATATCAAACATAATAATTTCGCTGTCTGTCTGTCCATCCGTCCATCTATCTCTCGTAATTTCGTGTAACGTCCGTAATTTCGTTCGAATTCACGGCTAAAAACAAATTTAACGGCCGGAGATGGGTCTTGAACCCCGGGCCAGCAAACCCGAACCGACCGCTCTACGCATGTTGCTACGGCCGCCTCTCCGTGGACCGACAAAAGACATTATAAATATATACTAGGACTTAGCAAAGATGCGAACTATTGTTCCATCATTTTTGATTGGTTACAGCTAGTATTCTATAAAAAGTATTTGATTGGAACCCAGAACATTTCCTTGCCGATGAATTGCGATACCATATTGCGAATAATATATCTATGTATATTTTAGCGTAAATACATAATAATGAAGAATATCATATACTAAAAAAATCTTCACAGAGTATCTCGAAGCTAGTAGCAAAAATTTCAGGTGGAGTCTTCTTCATACAATTTTGAATCAAAATTTGCATTTCTTTTCAATATTTATGACATATTTTCTGTTTCTTTGACACTGATAATAATAAAATTGATTATTTATAAAGAGCAATTTTTGTTAAAATTTCATCTCATAGACACTTTATACAAAAATAGAATAAAATACAGTGTACAGTCTCACCGAAGAATTTTAAATTTAACCTAAATGATTTTTTATACAGGTACGCTTTTATTCTTTATTATTTAGTTTTATCAATAATCACTCTGAAATTTGGCGCAAAGCTCTATTACTAATGACAATGCAATAATCATTCATTGTTTTTTTTTAATCAGTAATAATTAATTTTTAATTATTTTAAATTCATGCGAACGTTGGCTATCAAATTGGCTATCGTCACTTTGTTTGCTGCAGCCCGGAATAGCTCTACAGTGGACTAGCGAAACCACTATCTTAGGTTTATCAGCCGTGGTGTTCACTGGCAATCTTTACCTGCATTATGAGGAGCAAGATGTCTAATCACATTTCCGAGATTGATTTAATTATTGTTTTTCTTTATTAATCCGAACCATAACATCTTCAATGGTAACTCCGTCCCTCCAACATATTTTTCAATTCTTCAAATCGCCTTGCCGTATCAATTATTCAGTAATGCTTATCCATGCTTCCATTCCATAAAATAATATTCAACGCACAATTTTTGTATTGCTTCTGTTTATTTAGAAACCCGAACGAACGAAGCTTTCTTCGTCCATCTTATGGTTAAGTTCTACAATAAAGGATATTTGGTTAATTACTTCCTCCGTTAGTCCGTTTGAGTAAACCTTTCTATTGTATACATTCACTTCGGTTGTGTACTCTTCTATGATCGAAGAATTTTCATAAGGCATGATCTGTTATTATACTCTCTTATTGCGCAAGGCTCGGTTGGTTGCAGTCACGACTGGTATGAAGTGGTTAGCAGGCAAGCCGCAAATAATCCCGGGAAAAGGAAGAGGCTGTAGCGCGACTGTGGCGACACCTGTCTCGCGGCGGGGGTCACAACTATTAGCCGCGTCATCTATTACATACTTTTATCCACTATCTCGCGCGCGTTAAATGTTATAACGAGGTGTTCCATTGTTTAAAAAAAATGCACGCATACCCGTAGGCGTCGGTTATTGGGTTCAGTTGATATCAAAATCAGCCTTCAAGTATGGTCACGAATAACAAAAAATGCGTTTTCTCCCTTCTTCTTGGATAATGTTTAAGCTGGAATACTTTTTATTTTTATTTTTTAAGAATCCAAATTTACATACATATATTTTTCTCTTAACTTGAGTACGATTTTTGGAATCGCCACTCAACTAGCCCTTGGGCACGTTCCTGAGTGTCGATGTAGTTTTGTAGCTGTGTAACAGTTATTTAAATTCATGTGTTAAACATAACATGCATAATAACAGATATAAACATGAAATTCATAATAATAATAATAAAACATAAAGAAAAATAGATTTATAACAAGTGACATTCTTGGTGATTTTATTTAAATTTTATCTTCTACAACATTATGTATAATAAACATATATTTATATAAAGCATCTCGTATCTAGCAGAAAAAACGAAGATAAAAAATTCTTTCGCTTTGATACAAGTCAAATAAAATGATTAAAACCGTGCAATAAATTGTAACCAAATTTTTTTGCAATATTTTAATCATATGCTAATCATAATAACCTGTTATCAAAGCGAATATTTTTTCAATATTCGATATAATTACTTTCATGACAGATTAAGGTCTTATAATGGATAAGTTATTAATATTATATTTAAAAAAATGCAAACTTTAATGTCGTAGATCTCCTTAACTGTTGATATTTCACTCAAAGTGTAAAAAAAATTCTAATCAAAATTGAATAAACAAGAATTCCGCGTAATTTTTGCTAAAAGTTACGAGATATTACCTTCTATATTATTTACCCAACTATGTTTTTCGCACTTCAACAGGTTAATTAATTACGTGTAGATTGTAGATTGATTGTAAATAAAATAAATTATTTCAAATTACATAGTTGAGTTTCTCAAAAATGAATATCAAAAATATTAAGATAAAATATAAAAACATCAGACTCAAATAAAATATCGACAGGTATGTAGAAAGTATACAACTTTTAAATGTCACGTAAAATGAGTCTTTTGCTAGATTTTTTTACCCTTAAAATTCATATAATTATTTGAAAACTTGTGCAAAAATGACGGTAATTATAGATGTTGGTTAGTAAAGAGTATTTATTTATGTATAAAAAAATAAAAAGAGAAAAAATAAATTTAAAAAGAAGAAAAAAGTTTTTATAAAATAAATAACGGACGTTACATGAAGTTACGAACGGACAGACAGACAACGAAATTACTATTACTGATATTGCAGTTGGTAAAACTTTCTAATCTATTAGAGATGCACTTGTAGCAGTAAAGTAGGCAATAGGCAATAGACATAGACAAGAAATAGAATAAAATGGATCTAACATTTAGTGAAATCAATAGCTTTTTGCCATTTAAAGTGCAGTGAGGTAACAGATGATTACATTATCCCTTCGTAGAAAATTATATAGTACGACTAAAAAAACATGATACCGTTGAAGCCTAACAAGCACGACTGTGCGCTATCAACGACATACGCGCTGGTATAGGACCTTCCAGGTGCATCGCTCGTAATATATGCGGCCTGTCAATCGGGGTCAAATGCAACATTTGTTTCTGTACAAACATATCATCATTACCCTCATTGGCCATTGCCTCGAGGAACGCCTGCTCATGACTGTCCTATCCTCTACAGTTCCCTGTCACTTTCACTGCTGCGATAATTTCGTCTACCTAGTGAAACTTAGGTGTCCCCCACGTCCCATGGATACCATCCAACATGTAGATGTAAATTATCAAAGTGTATACATCGCAAAATAGTTCCATTCTCATACACAAATTATTTTTTTAAAAAAACTTCCATACCTATTTTCCCATATAAACGTTTAGCTTCGTGTCTACGAGACATCTATATTATTTATTCATTGATGATGTCCCCTTGGTGATTAAATCCAGTATTGTGTTCTTGAAAAATTTGGACATACTCAAAATATTCTGAATATAAAAGAAAAGTGGTCTGAAAAGCAGTTAGAAATTAAAAGAATTAAAGAATTAAAATAATAATTTGAATGAATCTCATATACACATATAAAGGATTATATGTGTATATGAGCCACCACATTAACAATAGTGACATCTCTATTGGATTATGGGAATGAAAAAGCTTTGGACTGCAGGTGGCGGTTGTAAAAATACAACTCACATACGAAAAAAGTTGTGTAAGTTAAACATATATGTACAACATTCAAAAATTTGATATATGTGGAGTCTATCAAGGGTGGAAATGGTGAACGGTACATTTTGTAAAGTTATTAATTAATCCAGTCGTACAATGGGTTGTTAACCCTATTAAAACCCAAAAAAAGATTTTCCATATCTACTTTCTCATATAAATATAAATCTTCGTATCAATGAGACGTCTATAATTTATCTTCATTAAAATAATAGAGTTAACTACATTCGAGTACGTGTACTAGGTACTACAAAAAACAATTATTTAATTTTTAACTTATTTATTATTTATATAACACAATTTTCTAAGCTTTATTTAAAAAAAAAATTTTTTCTTCCTTTGGTATTTTCTCGAGCATTTCATTATGGATCTTCATTGCACTGTAATTTATATGTTTTTTAAATTTGAACTTCTTCCTGAACGGCAATCTCGTTATTATCTGCGTCTTTGTGCTACGTTGATATGCACAACTTTTTATAATATTTTCTGCCAATATATTTTCAGCGACGTTTTTAAAAATAAATATCTACCATAAGAATAAAAAATATTTTTATTTATTATTCTTCAAACAGTGATAACTGATAACTGATAAGAATAACTCCACAGAAGCGCACAGTGAGCGCGAATTGATGCTATTTCCGCCTCCAAAATTAGATAAAACTCATGATGCTATCCAGAAATACTAAAATATTAGCGTTTTGGCTGGTTAGTGTGTAGGTGTTTTGGGAGAAAATGCCCACCCGTCCAAATACATCATCTCGTATCGGCAAGTGACGCGTATTGTTTGAGTGGCGCGAGGTATGTATGAGATGATTCAGCAGGGACAGGATGAGTAGATGGATACAGGGCGTAAATTATAATCACGATTAAATGTGGTATTTTACTGGCAATTATTTATAGATGTGGCGTTGGGTACAGAAATATTTGTTGCGAGTACTATGGTGTTAGGCGACAGAGTGGTTTACTTATTGGCGACCGGGATTTGGTTAACTGCACCGACCCCCCGATTGGTGGATATCGCCCGATACTTACGACTAGTGTCGCGACGTTTCTGGACCACCACAGTGTAATAAATACCCACAGACTAGTGTTCACGTACGAAGCATAAACTGAGACGTGGGTACTGATTAAGAGAGATGAGCGAGAATAGGAAAATTTTGTATTGTATATTTTGGTCAGTTATAGATAAAGGACTTTAGTGCAGGTTAATGTCACTAAATTTATAAAAGTAGATAATTTTGGTGGTGGGTTATGTGGAGAGAATGACCAAATATAAAAACGAACAAGTTTCTGCTGAATATAAGATTAATCGGGTGAAGGTGCTTAGGAAGAAAGAAATTAAGGTGGAGTGATAATGTACTCAAAGACGTATCTGCCTTTTAAGTCCAGAACTGGAGAGAACTGGCGCAAGATCGAGATCAGAAATGGAAGACTCTTGAGGAGGTCAAGACCAACAGCGATGATGACGATGGTTCTTTCAACACTGTACTTCAATCCAGTCTTGTCATTAGCCCAGGGCCATCCTATAAAGACTTCCATACACGTTTTCCATATTATAAACAGCTTTGTTTTTGTGAGACTTTAATAATTCATCTAAGTTAATATTATAGAATCATTTAAGTAGTGAACCTATTTTTAATGCAATCCTTTTTAGCATTTAAAGCACCTAGTGTGAAACACCTTCATCAATAATTACGCAATACAGTCGTGCCAGGTTTTACGTGGATGGTAGTCTCTGACTTCTACTTTACTCCCGGGCAATTCTATCCATCGGCACTCATCTTCTTCGCTGGTATTTCATCAGTGTCCATATGCGCGAGCCATCCAAACTAATCATCATCCTATTTATTACACCCACGAACGCAAACAATGCATTCAGATATTGCTTGCACAATGGTTTAAGAAACACGCAATAAATTTGAATATATCAAAGTTTAAATACAATTAGATAATTAAATATACAGAGAAATATTTTAATCTTAGATCCACAGTGCGAGATACGGAAAGCTCAATGCATAGCTTAGTAAAGCGGTGCTTAAGGGTGACAAATTTTGGCTAAATGTAAAAAATATTTATGAAACAAAATTAGAATTATATTTAACAGAATATTATATTAAAGGTCCCGTTTCTAAAAATGGTGCGATAGTAATGCAACAAAAAATGTATTAAAAAAATTGACATTTGAGACATTGAGTATCAAAACCCACCCTACCACCATTTTTGTTTTTTTTTTTAGATTTGAATGTTAATATACTCTCTTACCTCATTCCTACATTTTAAATATCATAACAAGTATAAATTTGAAGTTATTGCTTGATAAATATGAGCTTGGGTTTCAAGACATACCTGTATCCGCTAGAATAAAATATGAACGTCTTCATTGTTTAATGAAAATTTTAAAAACATTTACCTAATAATATAGTATTGAAAATATCAACATATCGTCATGATCGTAGAACAATGACGGATGTGCATAAAATTCCATAATGACTTTTTTGGATGGTTAAAAAATGAAAAAAAAACAAATCATCTAATGGTATATAAAAAGTGTATTTTTTCTCAATAATTTAACCGTCGCTATACGAAGTCGGTATAACGACGGTTCTGATTTGCGATCGTAAAACAATGCAGCATGCGTTAAAACGTCGTTGTACTGCGCTGACTATATTTGAGGTTTGAAAGGTATCAACTTTAAATAACTAACCCAAGTTTCAAAGGAAAATCTTTTGTAAATATAGAGCTATGACATAAAGTTTCTTTATGTAAATATAACTTCAAACTGCTCTCCTGCAAACTTGGGAAAAATAACATGCGTCGTTGCTCTGCGATTATGACGATATTTCAGGTCCATTCATCAGGATACAATGTATACTTCTCTCTCTCTTTCTCTTATCCCATTTCGCATTTCATTTGGGGTCAGCTAACAGATCGGGTCAGGATACAATGTATACTAAAAAAATAAAAATCAATGATCGAAATATAGTCAATAAAAATTTTAAAAAATAATATACGGGAAATGAATTATAATTAAGTACTAACATGAAAACAAATAACTACATTTAAAAAATAAAATTAAAATACATATAAAAATAACTAAAAAATACTATATGCAAAAAGGACCTGGTTATTTATAGTATTCAAGTTACTATAAACACTTTTTCTTATTTCAAAAAAATATATATACCTATTTAATAATATTTTACACTCTTTCTTAAATTACCGATAACTTTATTTCACTATACTCTGATAACGCAATGAATATATATTTATAATTTATATAAATTAACTTTGTTTAAACCACTTATTTATTGAAAAAAAAAATCAACATGTTTCAATAAATAAGTGGTTTAAACAAAGTTAATTTATATAAATTATAATTATGTTACCACAAAATAAATTTGCTACATTTGAAGAAGAAGAATATATATTTAATTGGTTCAAGTTAAAAATCAACCTTTATTCATAATATGCTTAAATTTCAAAAGAAATCTAAATCAGTTCATTACCTTGGTTTCAAAATGTATTTAAGTTTTTAAATGTTGAAATAACTCGCGATATATACAAATTTCATTAACGTTATGTTATTTGAATGTTTTATTTTTAATTTCTTATTCCATTACTTTTAATTTCATTTTATTCAAGTTTTAAACAAGATGTAAAAGGGTTTTCTTTTATTTGCCAAAAAAAAATGTTTATGGCATTATGTATGCCACTACTGATTTACTTTTAAGTCATACATGTAGAAGTACACAATGGAATTCTGGTACCGATGCTTATGTATGGTAGTGAAACCTGGTACTGGCAGAAAAGGAACGAAAATAAATTGAATGCAGTGAAAATGAGATCACTTAGACGTAGCAAACTCATTTATTATGAAGCAAACACAGAAAAAGGAAACGGATATACTCGTGTTAAATAAAAATAGTTAAAAAAAAATCATTTATAGTTATTTAAAAATATATAATTACTATTATTAACTAATAACTAAAAAGGAAGTATCTAAGCGAATAAGCGTGCTACTTAATTCATATTGCATAAATATTTTATATTAATTTCATGCACGACTGATAACCGCAAGCATCTTCGTGAAGAAGTCATCAGAAGTATACAACACTCGAATATTGCGGACCACATCATAATCATAATAAATACTTTCAGGATTCTCAGTGGCGTGCCCTGGGCATGGACTCGGGTTATGCGCTAACAACAGATTTGAAAAAATAAATAAAGGCATTGGGTGAATTGCGAATAAAGGTTTAGGTAGAAAAGTGTTGAAGGCACCAGAAACAAAAGGCGGCCGCGGATGACTTGATGGCAGATAAACCAGATGCTAAAAGATGGTCCATATAGTTTTTATGAGAATATTGATATATTAATATCTTGCCATGAGACAAGAATATTTCAGTTTAATGAAAATTTAAATTAGAAGTGCACCATTACTTTATCGTATATGTCATTGGTATGAATCATCAATTTTTTTTTCTTCTCCAGATGTCTCAGATAATAATGTCTCAAATAAAAATGAGGTATGAGAAGGAAAAAATCATCATTCTCTATTTAATAATGTTCATCATTAACGTTATCATGACGCTACGCTACTCTACAAAGCGCTGTTCCCACAGCCTCAACTAACGGCCGAAATATATAAAAAATGTACCTACGTAATTTTTGACGGGTTATAGCTACTTTACTATTCTTAAGCTTTTATAAATAACACTTGAAGTACGTATGTTTCACCGCTATTCCTTAGCCTGACAATGGAATAATGCAACAATAATATATTAATAAATATTTTTAAACAAAACAGACTTCACGAATTTGTCCACAGACTTTGAATAAAAAACTATCAAAATTCACATACAGAAAAATGTAATATTAATAGAGAAAATATATATTATACAAAGCGTTAAATGTTTGTTAGGTAGATGGTGCTTAATTTGTTTTTCGTTTGTATCTTTCAATTTGGTTGGTTTATATTTTTCAATGGTGCAAAGGGTTGTTTCATATTTTTTTAAATTTGATCTTTAAAGAAGGATATCAGTTTAAGTATGACAATTATTTAGCCATGTTTAATAATTTCGTATATTTAAAAAAATCAAATAAGATTATAAAAACTGTTATGCAATAAACTGGCAAGTGATATTACTGTACGCAACTACCATCTGCACTGTACAAATAAATTAACCACAACACCACACTAATTAACCATTATATAAATTTGCGTCCTGTATCTATCCACTCATTTCTGCCTCTTCTGATTCATCTCACATTTACCACGCGATACTCACACAATACACGCCGCATGCCGTCACGACAATGGTTGGGTGGACATCCTCTCCCAGACACATAAACATAAACCGCCAAAAAAATTCTCATTACACTCTGTACCTTATAGATTTTTGAGATTTGGATTTCTTCTTGCATGGCAGTCTCATCTCTTTCTTATGTACGTTCCTTCTCACGCTGGGTTGATTAATTTTTCTAACAAATTCTGCTGATATGTTTCCAGTGAGAATTTAATTTAAGGTTCTCATGAACTCTTTCAACATTTTACAGATTCGAGTTAACCTATTTCTTCTCAATTTTCACTTTTTTATTTTGATGTATCGCAAATATATTATATATTACTATAGAGTAAATATATTATTAGTTTTAAGATTATCACGAGGTCTTTCAACTTTATACTAATTCGAGTTTAACTTTTTCTTCTCAATTCTCGTATTTATATTTTGCAGTACCTATCAATAATTTTTGAATGGACAGAATGAAATTCATCTTCATCAGCCAAAAATAAAATGAAAATAGTTTTTATGAAGAACAGTTCTATTTTATACGACTCAGTACTAATATTCCTATCTTTCCCAAATG
Source organism: Agrypnia vestita (assembly GCA_016648135.1). Classification (NCBI taxonomy): domain Eukaryota; kingdom Metazoa; phylum Arthropoda; class Insecta; order Trichoptera; family Phryganeidae; genus Agrypnia; species Agrypnia vestita. The sequence continues at coordinate 15,865 of JADDOH010010665.1, forward strand.
CAAGATTTTTTCAGCAAAATTTTAAGTCACCTACTTACGTACACTTACTTACCTTCACGCCGTTTCTCCGTGGGGGTAAGCAGGGTCACATATCATTTAGTAAATGTACTCAAGCTTACTATAAATTTATTGTTATTTCATCAAATATTTGACCAAAAAGACGACTATTTTTTGCAGCGCTTATAAATCCATCATCCCAACCTACATATCAGGAGTTATGCTCCAAAAAGGTGTGCCATAATTTTGTAAAATGATTTTAAATGATAGTTTATACACTTTTGCCATGAGCCAACAGCACGCGTCTACCATATGCTACAGCTACAATAAGCTGCAGGTATTTTTGAAGAAAAAGTTAACCAATTATTTTGTAGAACTCGCAAGAAATTTTAATACAGAGAATTGATAACTAAGCTTTTCAAACTCTCGCAAATTCGTCGAACTTAAATTAAACTATGGTTTTTTTAATTTATTAAAAAAATGTAAAGGTATTTTATACTATTGTAAATGTTTAAAAAATGATATTTAAATAAAAATATGTGCATTCAATTAAAGTGAAGAATCGTGTGTCACTAAATATGTACGTCATGTGTGTTATTAAAATTAATATAAATTACAGTCTAACCAGAGACGAAGATATTTATATGAGAAACGTGCATGGAAGTCTTATATGCGATGGTCCAGCCACTATATACAAAGCAACATTCACCAATTCCATCGCAAGAACATCCACATATTATCAAATTTTTGAAAGTTGTACCTATATATGTATATTCCTAGGCTGCATTGTGTAAAATGATCACTTAAGCCAGCTCATACAGGTTATACGCCCTGTGCCACCATAAAGTTTTATTAATTTCTTAGTTTTAATATTCGTTATACAGAAATATTTTTTTAAATAATCTAAATATTTCGGAAAAATCTAATTCAGAGTATTCTATTATACAAACATAAACTCGATGTTTTAATTTTATTTTTTAATGACAATTTTGAAAACGGAATGAAATCAGCTATTGGATTCTAGTTACGGTTATGGATGAACATTCGAAATTATTATTATGATTAGTCGTACATGCGTAAGTAGTATGCGATCTTTAGCCTTAAATAATTTTTGAAATGTGAGTGCCAAAGTGCCTGCCAAAAATAAAATAAATTAGTAAAAATTAAACTTCATTCGAAAGAAAATTTTCTGGTGTATTATTTATTTTATATTGTGTTTTACATTACACTTATTATTTTGTTTAAATACAGGACTTCAAAATATTATGTCAAGTAGACAAAAGTGAGCGTTTTCTTTTAAATTATTCTGTTCAAATGATGAATTATTCAAATCAAGACCGGGTGGTTTTTATCGCAAAACTTACAGAAGGTTGAAAATACGTTGTACATAATAAATGGAAATACGTTTCTTTCTAATTTTATGAATTCTTTGTTGTTGTATCCTCTCCCTTTTGAAATAGCTGAAAAAACTTAAATTAACACCAAATATTATTATCATTATATTTTTATATATAATAAATTACAAAAAAATAAAAATAATTAATTACAAAAATACATGTTACTAGAGCGTGCCGAAGACACTTGTAATTGGGATAATGGGCATAGTCTTCACTATAATGTTTAATATCTGAGTATCATGTACCCATTATCCTGTTAGTGTCTCTAATAAATAATAAAAAAATAAAAAATCATGTCGATTTAACTTGAAAACATATTAATACTATGAATGTGAAGGGTGATCAATAAAAAGTTAATCCAAAATGAAAAAAGCAAGTTCCTAAGTCAAGGGACTTGACGACGTTCAATAGGTAGGTACTTATTATACATTTCAAACTTCGCAATTATTGACATTTGACCAAACCAATTCTGACTGCACCTACTCATGGACCTACAAATGTCAAATTGGTTGATCGCCTCACGATTTTACAATAGTAGAAAATTTTTGCTTAAGAGTGAGTCGCTTAAAAAAATAGTCTCGTAAATGCTTTAGACAAAGGATTTATTTTTGTAAAACGCAAAAGTTCGACTATTATAGGTGATTTTAATTTTCTACGTTTGATGTTGATGAACTGCCTAATATGTTCATAACACTCAATTGGCTTTTCAAAAAAAATTAAACCTTTAAAATACTGTTTTAATAAATAAATAAATGTATTTTATTAAAAGCATAAAATAAAGTTTTTTTAAATTGACAAATAGGTTTTATGGAAACACTATCAGCGATCACATAGACGTGTGGAATGGAAGATCGAAGAAAAAGGATAGTTTAATAAACTATAGGAAGCGATTGTTGAAGGAAGCAGAAACAGAGGGTATCCGCGAAAGGTTCGACATGGCCAGATAAACCAAATATTGCAGAAAAGCTTAGAAAAAAGCTTCAATAACCGAAAACGGTGGATGAGATGTTTATTAAAAAAGACGTCCTAAACAAGCAAAATATCAAACACAACTTAAAATAATCACAATATATATTTTTTTTAAATTACGCCGCGGCGTATTTCTATATAATAAATAATATTATTCTAGTATTTAGGAGAAGGTTCTCGTCGCTTTTCGCTCGTTCTAGTCGTTTTTAGACGTTTCTCGAAGGTTGTAGATTCTACTATAGTGTTGTAAAATATTACAAGGGATTGCGCCATTTCTTCTTGACAATATGTTATAATGTTAGTAATGTAGTTTTCTAACGAGTGTAACAAAATATTCAAACGTCACATTCAGGTAGCACGGGTGAGGTATTCTTTAAATAATATAGGGTTTTGGCAAAATTGAAATGGAGCCTTCTTATGCGAAGGGAAACACATAAATATATTCCATAATGCTATCCTAAATTTGCGGTTTAGGCTACCCGATCTTCCCGGGGACATTTGACCATTTCCACAAATAATTATAAATCAAGAGAGTCCCCAAGGCACGGAGCTGCCGACATATTTCTTGTCACAATAAACATCCCACAACAGAAGGTCGATGTGATATGCATAGATATACGAAGGCCTAAAGATATTGTGTCGGTCAAAAAGTATGGCGAAATTTAGAAACTTTATTAATATTTGTGACCAAATCAATTTAATGTGTGTAAACAATATTTTTATATGTATGTTCTGAGAAAACAATTACGAGATTTTGTCCATACAGGGATAATTATTAATTTAGATTAATTAGAGAAGTCTCACCGAAACTAAATTAGATAAATCTATGTATACTATTTCATGAGAAAGACTACAGATGTCTCTAGCAAGTCCTTTAAAATATATTAAAGGTTTTCCGATTTGGAACATATTGTACAATTACTTTTAAAAATTTGAATCACTTTTTTTTTAATGTTTAAATCAGAGAAATGTACAATTTCAGATTGAGATAATTGTGCGTCGTATCATCCTTCTCTAATAAATTTCACAGAAATCTGTCTTAAACCCATCCAGGTTTTGCTCTTCGCTGCATATTTATAAATATGTGAGTATTATTGTGAGTGAGAATTATATAAATATTAAGAGAAATAAGCATGAGTGTTAACTTAAATAATTTCTAACAATATTTTTATGTGACAATATATATGTAGGTACATATCATTACCAAATGCGAAATCTATGAATACTATTTCATGAGAAGGACAACAGATATCTTAAGCATAGTCCCTTTAAATACATATATATGAATGGTTTCAATTTTGAACATACAAAAAACTTTCAAAATTTTGATAATGTGTGGATGTTCTTACAATGGGATTGGTGAAAGTTGACTGTATTATAGAGTGAACACTTAAGCCCTAAACTATCGTATAAAAGACTTTTACACACGTTTCTCATATAGATAAATAGCTTCGTCTCTACGAGACTTCTATAATTTATCTTAATTGATATAATTTCAGTAGATTGCCTGAGGTGCTAATCGATCAATATTCTCTTCAGTTAGCTTATGTGGCTTGTTGGCGATTTAAAGTTAACTATTTATTTGCAATTGATGAATATCACGTAAATAATTAATCGGAATTATTAAATTCATTTCAAAGATTTATATTATAACTAAAACATATGCATTACAATTTTACGGAAGTAAAATCACCCCTCTTATATATATTATTTATAATTTACGGTGTACAAATTTAATGCAAATTCGGTGGCCTTTGAAAAAATGGCAGGGTGTTGGGTCGCCGTTCCCACAAAGATTTTTTAACGATTTTTTATATACCTACATCTAGAAAGGTTGTTTGCAGAAAAAAAACTGCTTCTAGGGATATTCAACTGGGTCATCGCAAAATGTTAATCATGTTTTGCATTTTTTTTTTGCTACATTACACAAGGATATTAAGAAAATATTTTTTAACGAATACGGCTTATTATACATTTAAAAAAGTTATTTATATCGCATGGGCATCAAATAAACAGTTTTTTTAAGAAAAATCAAACATCGTGGAGGTCCTACATTACAATCCATGCATGTGTGACAAATTGATTTATTTTAATTTTCCAAAGGTCTCATCTAAAATTGTATATGTCGTCAATGCTAATTAATTATGTAATTACAAGGGCTTAAATAAATACATCTTTATTTGAGTGTTGGGGCAGGAATCACCAAATAGGACGGGCTGTATTAAATCTACGCCTTGTCTATTTTTGAGTGTTGCAATCACCAAAATAAATATTTTTTGCTAAACGACCATCTTCAAAATAGATGACGAAACTATATACAAAATGTTGAATAACTTAATATCTTTTTACATGCTTTTATTTAACTATCTTTCTTAGTTTGTTTGTTGTAATGAAATCTTGTAATTGATTTTTCACAATCTTTCCGACTAGCTAAAGCTCTGAAACTGCCAATATTTACGTCTGCAAAATCGCTGATTTAATCCAAAATAAAATAACAAAAAAACATCGTCCAACACCCAGCATCTGTAGGTATCCTATGAGCTTTTGTTAAAAAAATACCAACCCCTCGGTAGTCTCCCTATTAAATTATATAATTTATCTGCCGTTTTTTAAGACGGACCCCAACTTTGTTTATAATAAAAAAGGTAGTACCGGTAATGATACAGTTATGCTAATAGAAAATATATATTTGTGTCCCCGTACGACAGGACATCTCGCCGTTCTGTGGGAACCGGATTTCGTGAGAGAAAGGAGCTATAAAAAACGCTCACGAAGTCCTCGCATGTCATAAAAAATCGGGGGGACGTACACAGGTTTTGCATCAGGATTAAGGACGACGGAAATTTAACGGGATCAAAGAAAAAATGAGCCTTACAGCGGAATAAACTCTGCTGAATTTATTCAAATAAAAATTAATTTAATTTCAAAAACCTAATAGACTTTCAATAAAGAAAGTCACTTAACACGAATTAAACTTAAAGATGCTCTTTAATCTATACTATATTGCAATATATCACTCGTTTATGAACACTTTTTATCGCTGGGTAACACGTATTTAACATTCACTAGAACATTCCAATTCTCGCACGCATTAATCGCTCTGGTTTATTTCGTCCTTTAGCTACTCCCTTCGATTATTAGCTTTATTTATAGCTTCGATTACCTCACCACTGGCCACACTGGCCATCGCCTCGCGGCCGACTTCACACTGAACGAATTGTCAAACACGGCAACAACTCGTGGCGTAGTTCCATATTTATACCCAAATGCTGATATTTTAGTACTTTCTAGATTATTCTGGTGTTTGGGAGAAGGTTCTCGTCGCTTCTCGGTTGTTGTAGATCACCTTAGATTGTTATGGGCCGTTCTCGAACCTTCGATAGTGTTGTAACATGTTACAAGAAATTCGGACAGCGCGCAATTCTTTTAGTTTGCCGCCATTCCGTGACTTTACGAGTAGGTACTTTCATTATGAATAAAAAATACCCGAAAAACAATACATAACGCCTGTCTGAAATAATATTTATTCCTTCATCAGAAAAATTATTTTATAGTTCATCATATCTTCATTAGAATGCTTTCACGCATGTGTCAAGTACATAATTATGATACGATTTACAAAAATATATTGAATTTTAACATTTTCCCACAACAGGGCACAGGTGCAATATCGTAAAAACACTCATTCAACGATGGTTGTGGTTGGGCTGAGCGCCATTCGCACTCAAAAATATTGCGTCAATGAAAGCGAGAGGCAAAAAAACTCTAGACACAAATAATACAAACGTATGTATGAATTTGAGAATATCAGGATGATTAAAAAAACCGCTTCCTCTGGGATAGGCGAGGTCTATGATTTACTTCCGTTATGCCTGAGCGGTCCAGGTAGAATAATTGCGAAAGAGGAGTGCAGAATGTGATGAGGGTCCATTGAAGGATAATACATCTTTATGACGCGTTGTCTTGGGGTGGTAACATCCTGCGATCCGCCGTTTTTTATGATCCCCTGGTGCATCTTTGTGCGCGGGGTTTTTTCACGCGACAAAGAGATGCACTTTTTAATTTGAAATGCATATGAGTGTGATTTCGTTTTTTTTATTTTCTCACGCAGAGTCTTAATTCGGTTCTTTCACGTTCGACCGTAGAGATTCGTTATCTGTTTTTTTTTTCTAATACGCATTGTCATTACGGATGGCTTGTGATTGCATTAAGGTCCAGTGTATCCCGGGATTCAATGTTTTTTTGGATATTTTTTTAATAAAAAATATTCTCAGATTTAATGTCAGCTCAAAAAATGTGTTTTTGAAAGATGGTTACAAAAATATTGCATATATTTTTGTTAACAAATATTTTATAATAAAATACAAAATTGAGGTTGGTACTTTCAGCTATACAAACTATATAAATTATTTTCTTCAAACAAAATAACTTTGTGCTAACATTATTCTTATTAATAAAATGAAAAAACTTTGTTTAAAACACTATTTATTAAATAATCAAATTTTTTCGCGGTTAATGCTCTATCCAACTTACAACCTATACCTACATAATATTAAAATAGGAAGTAGAGACATAAAAAAAAAAAAATGTATGGGGATTGAATTAATTTTAGATTAACTAATCAGGAAGTAATGTAAAAAAAAATTAAAAGATAAATATATAAACAAATCATTTGGCTATTTATATATAATATAGAATTTACTATTTTTTATTTTATTTATTTCGTTTTATTTTACTTCTTTTTCTATTTTCTTCCTCTTCTTCTTCTTCTTTTTCTTTTGGTGGATCTGCTGATCTGTGATACAGAAAACCACGCCTCCTGGGATGATGAAGTCCAGCTATCCCTCCATCTTTTCGGTGGTCTTCCCAGTAGGCGTTGTCCAGATGGGATTTCATTAGCTGATGTATACACGAGTCTGTCGCTGTCCATTCTGGCTACGTGATCCCTTCAGAATCTCCTTCTGGATTTACTCCATCGTGCTATGTCCTCTATTTTGCAAGTTTTCTTTATGTCTACATTTTAGACACGATCACGTAGAGTTTTTCCAGTAATGGATCTCAGTACCTTCATTTTAAATGTTCTGAGGAGTCCTTTGATGCAGACTGTGTTAGCCTGCGTCTCTTTCTATTTTCTAAAATTAATAATTTTTCTAACCGTAACCGTATGTTATTTTTTAGTAAAAATTTTAAGCCATCTCGTTAATATCAAAGAATGATTTTTTCCAAAACATGATTAGAAAAGTTCACAATAGTTTTTGCTTTTTAAACATATGAAATGCTCCTAAAATGCACTTGCTCTCAAGGAAGTCAAAAGGTTTTTAAACATAGATTTTTATGGTCATGTTTTTTTTTGTTAGTTTTCGACTTTTAACACGATACACAATTTTTTTATGTTTTCATTATAATAAGATTTTTACGTTTAATTTGGACAGCTAAAGCAATCAAGACTTTTTAAAAACAAAACGCTACTTATTTATAACAAAAGTTATAAATAAGTAGCGTTTTACGCTCACACCCGCTACTTACCCCATCGAATTAACATTGCTACCTTAGTCATGGAATATGTAGCATTTTATTTTCAAGATTATCATAATTTTTTTACATACTTTATGCAACACTGAGACTATCTATCAGGGTCATTAATGACCTGTCGATTATCTGTATGTTAAAAAATAAATTTAATTTAATCCTCTGATAATTTTTTCCACAGTAATAAAATGTATTATTTTAATAAGTTATTCAACTCGTTAACATTAAATAGCGTAATAATTCAAATGAGGCATAAATCATTTTTAACTATTTTCACGCATATTCGCAACTAATTTACAATTAAATTGATTTACAATCGCTGCTAAAATATTCATTTTGAAACACAACCTGAAACTAATGCGCTTTTGTTTGTAAAATAATATAAATAAAAATAAATGAGCTAGATGACGTAACTGCACAAATCGTGTCATTGTTTAATTTACCCCAGATTTTTTTGTAATGATAAAAACCCTACCCGTACATTTTTTCTAATACGTGTGTGATATCCATTAGGAAAAAAAAACAATGGATATCGTAATTTAATCTGCATAAGGGTAGTTGAGTTACCGCACTCTGGGGGAGGGATGGGGTCAACAATTAACCCTCTGGTCCACGGCCTAATGCGCTGTTTTTTATACGAAATTTAAAAATAACGGGGTGCGCTTATTTGTATTGAAAATTTACCGGTTGTAATATATTTGTTTTTTTTTTTAAATAAAGAGTAATTTTTTTGTTTTATTGTGAAATAACTGGTAGGTATTTAAAACTCTTCCACGTAAAAATAATGTCGCCTTCTTGAAACTACCAAAATCGTTTTTCAGTAATTTTCGTTTGTTTTCATCGTATTGCGGGATTCACCATGAAATCAACATTTTTCGTACGCAGTTTGTTTAAAATGTCATTATTTTCTCAATCTCGCCAATTAGATTATTTTTTTTTATAATTCAGTCTTCTATATAAATGATTCTATATAAATGAGTCTTCTAAATTAATGAAATACAATGAACAATTTCAGATTTCTGAAAATAGACTTTGTTTGATATTGAAATTAACATTATAATTACTAATTTTAGTATTCGGACCAAAATTTCTGTATTTCATTCATATTATTATCGCGTTATATCTACTTTCGTCAATTATTTAAAAAAAAATGTATTAATTCGTTCAAAAAATTTATGTTTAGAGGAAGAATTTGTTCTATTATATGAATTATATTTTTTTTGCGTATAGATAGGTACCTATTTTTAGAATTAAAATATCTTTTATAATATTATTGGATATTTTTATTTAATTGACAATGAGCGGTAGATTGTTACGTTATAAATCTAGTCATTAAATGCATCTATTTTATTTCGATTTCTTAATAAAAGTCTTGACGTTTCATATATATTTTCATACATATTTTACTTACTACCTATATACATATAGGTAGTAAGTATAATACTATACGTATACACATAGATTTCTGTTTTTTATTTATATGAAAATAAGCTAAAATTTATTATTTTTCTTGCATGACTTAACCAATTGTAAACCTGACATGTAAACTTTGTGTCTCTCAACATAGATTTTTTACTTACTGGATAGGCATAATAGAATAAGAATTATTTTCAAAAATTCTTAAGGGTAAGTACATAAAAATATTCAATTAAAAAATGTATATATTTTTTAAAACAATTATAAATTATTAACTAAAAATGAAAGTTGACAGACAATCGTATGCAGATGTCAAATGATCCCATCAGTTAGCGGACTTGTCCCCTCATTATTCATTCAACAAAAATAAATATAAAAAAAATATGATAAAAACCATCCGCAACTGTCCCACGAGGGTTGACTTTTTGTCAAAGGCAAGAACAAACAATAAAAAGTCCCGCTTTTAGTGATCTGGTCGTTAAAGGGTTATACACGGCAGCTTCCGCTTGACAAAGCGGGCGCATCTGACCCCACGGGTGAAAAAAATTAACCCTTCATATGCGATTAAGACCGGTGGTGCGTAATGGAGTCTTGTTTCGACACAAATTTATAGAAGTGAAGCCTGGAATGTCAAAAAAACAAACTAAAGTAAAACAGACTAAATGCGGTTGCAAAATCTATGGAAAATAGTGTGAAAATGAAAAAAAAATAAGCTTTTCAGATAAATTAAGGATATAGAGAATAAAGATACAAAAAAAAATGGATGATAAACCTATTTTTTTAATTACTCCTACATATTTTCTAAAATATGTAGGTGTTATTAATAAAATATAAGAAGGTACCTGCAAATATTAAAATCAATTTTTAAAAAAGTCAATCTACAAAATTGCTCAAGCAAATGAATTTTTTTTTTAAATAATAATAATAAAAAATAAATAATATTAATAAAGATGTCATTTGTCGTGGTTTGATCATGTGGACTGTATGAGCGATTGGATTATAAGAGGCGAAGAATATATATGAGGTGAGTGTTGAATGCAATAGGAATGGCGACCACAAAAAGCCAGGCCTAATAAGATAAAACAAATTCTTGAGGACGACCCTGTTAAAAGCTTCATGAATTATAGAGCGTGGATAAAAAGATGTGTGATGTAGACGAGACAAGAATGGACGAAGAAAAATGTGACGTCCTATCCACTTTGCCCACCCCTATGGAGAAACGGCATGATGATTATTATTCAACAAGTTTGGTTAAAAACGATTCATTTTTAGATGCATTGGAGTTTTTTCAGATATTTAAATTATGCATATATAAAAGATAAATCACAGGATAGATTGATTAAAGAACATAATATTTCATCTTTGTATTATTTTAACAATGTTTTATTTTTATAAATAAAAATATTGTGTTGATTCGGCATTTCGCATGTCGTCGTGCAGGGGTTAAATTTAAAAGCAGTTAAACATTTTTATAAAGCGCAGTCAACATTTGATAGTTCTCAATAATGGATGTTGTATTTCAATTGAGTCGGAATAAAAAATGTGTTTGAAAAAAAAAACTGTATGGGTGTCGCGTCATAACTCATTCTATTAATCTTTCATTAGCATCAAATGTCCTTTTCGGGATATACTGGTCCAGGTGGATGTTAAAATAAAACCATAAAATGTATGATAACCGCTATGTGTCATTTTGATTGTTAGATTGGTATTTATTAATCTGTAAAACCCCATGGGCATTATAGAGGTGGTTAGTCATAAAATGGATTATTTATATATTTCAAGAAAATATAATCACTGCAGAGTAAAACTTTAGTAGACAGTAGTTTTCTGAAAAGTGCGAGTACTTTTCATGTCCACTGCTTAGTGTCAATTCGGTGTAATTTTAAAAATAAACAAATACCTAATTGGTAACATAACACATATAGGTACATAATCAAATGGCATATTTTATTATTTTATGAAATAAACTTTATTCTTCTATTATAAATTATTTGGGAGAATTAATTCAAAAAAATGTTTTGATATCATTTAAACGAGTTTTTAATTTTTTTTTAATTATAAAGAATTTACACAAAGCAATTGAAACTAAACAGCATACAAAACAATAATGACTTATTTGCAAGAGAATAATATTAAACAAACGAGACAAACACCAACAAATAAGTGATAATAGAGATGGATAGACGTGATTATGGCTAAAGTACTTTATACTAATAATTAAACGCAATTATTGACTATGTTAAAGTACAAAATATTGGATACTTCAGAGCAATTATCATAAATTAAGATAAATTACAGATATCTCAGAGAGATGAATATATTTATTAATAAAAAAATAAAGAAATCTCATTTAAACTATATTTTTATGTTATATTTTTACGATATTAATATACTGTTATATGGGAATGATAAATTTCAACCATAGTTGTATTAAAATAAGGTACATAAAAAAACATAGTACAACTTTCCAAAATTTGATAGATGTGTGTTCGATCATGGGTGGAATCTTAAACGTTACATTGTGTAAAATGATCACTTAAGTCAGCCTCATGTCAGAACTTAAGTCTTATAACGCCCGAAAAAGACTTTTATACACATTTCCGCATATAAATAGTGTCGTCTCTGTGACATATCTATAATTAATCTCAATTAATAACTAAACGAATTAATATAAAAATTGTTTTAAAACTAAAGTAACAATTTTTGCATTTTTTGTAGTTTCGCTGAATTGACATTAAGCAGTCTATATGGAATATTTACGACCGATGACATACAGAATTTCATGAATTATAATCACCTAAAGATAGGAACCGAACTTTATTAATAGCTATCCAAATAAAACGATTAACATTTTAATGGAGTTTTACGCTATTTTATATTTCATGCATGTAATTTCAATCTTTAGTGAGCCAAAAATGTTCACTACCTCATGCAAAATGTTAGATTCTGGACAGATAACAATTTGAAAAATATACTTTAAATAAAAATAATTTAAAAATATCTAAAAAAACTTAATATATTCTAATGTCTTTATTTTGCCGTATTAATAATTGAGTTGTATACCATTTTGCATGACACAGAATTTATGATTTCAAAAATATTTTTTAAATCACATATATATTATACATTTTGTTTGGTAAGCAGAAGAAAGTCCGCACTATTTACTCCGTGTAATTTGTCGCAGCACTCATGATTACCTACAACATTCGAGAGACTCCTGAAACAACCTAGAAGTGACGGAAACCTTTCCCTAAATAGAAAGGAAAAAATATTCTCGAGAGTTCGAAAGACTGGGGGAAAAAATAAAAAAAAGTCGCTTCGTGACACACGATGACAAACCCAAAGCAGAAATAGTTGAAATTGTGCAGTAAAATAAATTTCTTACAAAACATAGTTTTCATGGGAAGAGTGTGGGATTTATTCAGTATCTTAAAAAATACATTAAGGTCCACCGAACTGTAAAATTAACATGAGTACAGTTATCCGCCGCTAAGCAAACCGGCAAAAAAATTCTCCCATGACCCGTGGTCTTCGAGAAATTACGCATCAAGCCCCCGGGACACCTGAGGGTAGTAACGCAATACGGGGGTAGTGCGTTTTTTATTTATTCTCTCACGTTCTCTCGCCAGCCACCCCTCTCGGCGAATTGAAAGAACAGCCTTAAAAAAACAGCATGCCTTCGTGGTGGAAGAATGGACCGGGACCTTTTTTATGCGGAGGAACTCGATGCGAAAGGCGCGGATCAAGGGAAGAGGGATGGACTGTAACACTACCCCGCGGGCGAAAAAATTCTCTGGACCAGCTACCCTTAGATTAAGACCGCGGGGATGAGGTGGCGAACCAATGGTGCCCGTGAAAGATGGAGAATTTTTTTTTTATAAGAATGTTAACTTTCAGATTGTTGTCTTATTCTTATAAATATTAATTTCATATAGATTATATACAGTGTGTCCAGTGATCGGTGTCTGAGGCTTTAATAGTATAAAATACGATCAATTTTATCGACAAAACACCCCCTATATCATTTTTCTCCAGCCTTATTGAAATGGAAATGGTGTGTCAATTTACTCATATCTACTCATGTAGAGGTCCTATAAATAATAGAGGTCTCATTTAAGAATTTTAACAAAATTTAAAAAAGAGACTAATAATAATAATTTCCAGAAAAATTGTTTTTTTGACGTACGGGGAGTGTTTTGTGGATGAAATTGATCATATTTAATAGTATTAAAGGCCCCGACACCTGTCAATGGACACTGACCGGACACCCTGGATAGGTATGTAAAGTTTAACTGCGGAAGTTATTATTTTTATTTATTTTTAAGTATTTATTTATTGTTTGTTCTGTTTAAATTTAACATAATATTTCAAATATGGGAACAATTTATTTTACTAATTCTATTAGAGTCAGAAGACTCTTGTATAGAACAAGAGTATTATAGGTAGATACAAGGTATAAATATGCATTTTACAGTTTCATTAGTGTATTATGTATCTAGTAGGTATATGTGTTTTTTGTTACAATTAAAAAAAAAAGTGATCTTTTATTTTTCTGATCATTCGGGGGATATTATTAACGAATTAATTAATTTCTTCTTCTTCAAATGTAGCAAATTTATTTTGTGGTAACATAATTATAATTAATATAAATTAACTTTGTTTAAATCACTTATTTATTGAAAAAAAAATCAACATGTTTCAAAGCCAATGGCTTCTTCATCAGGAAAACAAAAATTATATTTAAAAATCGAAGTATTGATCAAAATATTAAAAAGTTATATATGGAAAATAATAATATAAAGTACCTACCTAATTAATATGAAAATAAATTTAGAAGATAACTATTTGCAAAAAGGACCTGATTATTTATAATATTCAATTTACTATTTACACTCTTTCTTATTTCCAAAATTTCTAATTTATCAAATTAGAAATTTATTATTTTCCATATATAACTTTTTAATATTTTGATCTATACTTCGATTTTTAAATATTATTTTTGTTTTCCTGATGAAGAAGCCATTGGCTTTGAAACATGTTGATTTTTTTCAATAAATAAGTGGTTTAAACAAAGTTAATTTATATTAATTAATTAATTAATTTTAAAATCGTAAAAAAATGTAAAATCGAATTTTGGTGTGTTAGATTGGTTGCATGATGTAACCAATCGTCTTGACTTTGACTTTGATCTCGTTGCCAGCAGAGTACCGGGTCACAAAGGACCCCTTGCTCTTTCATCATTATGTGAGGTGAGGGATTAATTTACCTCACTTGCGGTAAACCTGACACGTAAACTTTGTCTGTCTCAACATAGATTTTTTACTTACTAGACAGGCATAATAGAATAAGAATTGCATGCAAAAATTGTTAAGGTTAAATAAATAAAAGAATTAAATTAAAAATGTATATATTTTTTAAAACAATAATAAATTATTAACCAAAAATGAAAGTTTACAGACAAGCTATAATACATCATCTTTGTACATATTTCAAATTATTTCATCTTGTGATGTAAGCTAAATTAGAAGTAGAGTAATGTGAAATAATTTTTTTTCACAGGACACGAAAAAATATATTTCCTACCCCTGACCCTCCAAGGTCCAGGATCTAGGAGTGCATCTGCAGCGCTCTGGGGTAGGGGCTAAAAAATGTCGGACAAAGGGACAAAAACTTTAAATGGGTAGGTTTTGTGTAACGCGCGTTTGTTTATATACAATGTACCATGTTTAGCGCGTTCTTTAAATCCAATCGATGCGATGAATGTCTTTTAACATATCGGATGATGAAGTGCGCCGGTGTACGGTGTACACTAGACGCATCATTGTCGGCTAGTTCCCTAGAGATAACATCATGCGAAATAGAAACTGCACTAATTATCGATCTTACTTCCGAGATGATCGTGTTCAGCCATTTCACACAGCAGCTAATCAATAGGAAGGTGGATAATTATTATATTTTTCCCTGCGTTGTAATAAGTCAAAGATAATGTGATCTAGGTACACTAGCTAACACACCTAGTTACTTATCCATCTACGTGTTGTTTGTAATATATAATAGATAATATAATATTTAACATGTTTCCTGAATGCGTTGTTTATTAATAACCCAACAAAAATGAGGTTCTTTCACTACATATTTCGGCCGCGAGTTGAGACTGTGAGAAGAGCGTCATCTAGTTTAGCGTCATGGTTGCGTCAGTGACGGACATTGTTACATAGCGAATTATGTTTTATTTACCACAATATTTTTTTATGCATCATCATTATTATTTGTGCCATCTGGTAGCATTAATGACGGAGATTGTTACATAGAGAATTATGTATTTTTATAAAACTTTCATTTTTATAAACTAGTTAAATTCACTGAAAAAATGCAATGAATTTAAGCAGTTTTACAAAGCCTCGATGAAGAAAATATTTTTTCAGAAATTAATTTGGTAAATATACATATTTTATATAATATAACTTGTGTGATCATAGTTCATTATTTATTTTAAAAATAATATTATTAATTGATTTAATTTCAGTTATAATCACACGTATTTAAGTTATAAGCCTAGATAAGTACAGATACTGTTGCAGAAATATTATTATTTACATTATTTTTTGTAGGTTGGTTAACATACATATAATAATATTTTTTAGTGGGTGTTTTAAAACATACATATACAAAATATGATTAATTTATTAAACATTATTAAACACGAATAACATGTCTCACTTTTATTTCGTATTCTCTGATAGCCATTTATTAAAGAAATCGAATAACAATACTATTAATAATTTTCGATTTAAGCTTTTCCATCGTTAATCAATATAATTCATATCTAACCAATTAAATGGCACAAACCGTTCTACAAGGTAGACTGATATAACAAGAAGAAGAAAAAGAAGAAATTATTTTGTTATTTTGGTAGTTATCATTATCATTGTTAGTTATTTTCTATTCAATGATGGATGAAAGTCCCCTGTGTGTATACAGTAGAATTAAAAGGGTGATATTTTGTTTTCTTAATTATTCTATTTAAACTCTCGGTTAACATGTAGTATCATCTCTCTCAATTCATCATATCTGAAACAAAGATACAAAATAATATTAACTTTTGATTTAATATTAATATATGGCTGAAATAAATTAGTAGCGTTATATTCTCTCTGCATATCTATTTTAGTACAACATAACAGAAGAAGGAAAATTTAAATATAAAGACTGCAATTATTTTCTTGGAATTGCAGCATATAAACAAAGATGAAATAAACAACTATTTTATTTTCAGGCTTTGTTATATTTAAAAAATCATCCGTAAAAAATCTAAATTAGGGGAAAAATTATTTCCCATAACCTTAAACGCTGACTGTAGTGACCTCTTAACTATTTTTTGTAAAACACGGTAAACGCAACATCTGTCAATTTCAATAAAAAATCCTGTTCAGAGGTCAATGATTTGGCAAATTGTTTAAAAAAATTATGCTTATGTAGGTACCTACATAATTTTTTTAATGTTTGAAGCATTATAGGTACTTAACATTTTTTAATACGTGCAGCATTAATATTAACGTATTTAGTGTGTAACGCACAGTCTTAACATTTTTTAATGTGAGAGGCACTAATTAAACATTTTTAATGTGTAAAGCGGTCCCTACGTATACCGCCGAATCTGAAAAAAATGATTTTCGTTTTAATATCTTTAAAAATCCAATTTTTAAGAAAAGTTTAATTTTCCTTTAATATATGCAATGTTTGAAACGAAAATACATTTTTTTAATATTAATTATGGCTAAAAACAACATCTGCATAATGATTCAGTTTATAAACACATTTTTTACCGGTAAATATCATTCATATATAAATTATTTCAACAGAAGTAAATATAATATAAAGATTACCTTATTGAAAATATATTATATACTCTCCAAACATACATATAGGATATAATGGATAACATACATATAAATGGTAAGTTTAATGAATTGGATCCTGAAATTAAGTTAGAAACAATAAACACATTTTATAAATTAATTTTTTTTTATTAAACATCATTACATTTTTATTATTGTAATGGCTTGCAATTTTTATAAATAGAGATAATTATTCATGTTATTATGCACAACTTAATAGGTTTTCAAAATGTGACTTGCCCCCGGACTTTTTGGGGGGTAATAGATTGTTTAATGGAATTTAAAATGAAAAATTTAAAATGAATTTAATGAAATGAAAAATAAGTGACATAAGATTTATTGTATTTATCTATAAAAATGAAATATAATAATAATTCAAATAATTTAATGTAACATTCGTATTAAATGATAATCGATAGATTTTAATGCGACTTTGACAGTTACCAGAACCACAGTTAAGATGTGGTAGAGTTAACATAACCATAAGCATGAGATGATAAAAGAAAATTTATACGATTCCGTACTTCCAATTACTTCGGTGTTTTTTCTTAGTGGAAAAAATACAGGCAATATACATATATAGTTCTCGTAAATGTTTATATAGATAGATGTTCGACAGGTTGCATCTGGAATCTGGACCGTATCCTTCTTTTTACAATCCGAATCTATTCAACAACATCCCTTTTGTCTGCCCACATAACCGAATCCGAAACGTTATTAATATACAAAAATATTATAATTCCCAAAATGCAAAATTACCGTAGTCGAATTTTGAATTGGATAATTATAATTATTATGGATAGCGGTAGAAACCTCCATTATTTCCGAGTAAATAATAAGCTATCAATTCCGATTAGACTCCAACATGTGGCAGCCGACGAGGCCGGACCCCGGCGCAGCGGTGTTTCCTGACCTCGCGCATTTTGTACCTTCATTTTTTCTACCCGCGTCCATTTTGACTAGGGGCTGTTCTCGAGGAAGTCGATTCGCTCTGCCATCCCCTGTAGTGATTTCGGTCATCTTAAAAAATGCCGTTAGGCCTTCGGCTCAAAAGAATCAAATTACACACCGAAAAAATGATTGTCAGAATAATAATAATAATAATAATAATAATAATAATAATAATAATAATAATAATAATAATAATAATAATAATAATAATAATAATAATAATAATTGGATAACTTGTATAGCGCCGTTTTCGCGAATACTCACCTCAAGGGCGCTTTACACAGAAAAATTATTATCTTGCAAGACAACTTACTGCTAGAAAAGAAAAAACTTATTTACTATTACTTATTCACTAGGTGGCATACAAGAAGTGGAATTAAAATTGAGTACTATAATAGTTGTGAGTGCCTGAAAGAATTATGTGTTTTCTCGGAGTGCACAATAGGAGTGGAAAACATTAGCTAGCGTTGTTGTGGTCAGATTCTATAGGTTTTTATAGGATTGTCTAAATAAATGCGTCTTAAGTTGTTTTTTGAACTGTGGTAAGCTGTCTGTTTGTCTCAGTTTATTAGGTAGTTTGTTCCATAACTTTGGTCCAGCCACCGCAAAAGCACGATCTCCGAAATTAATTTTGTGGACGCGATTTACTTCAGCTAACCTATTTGTATTAGATGTTGATGCTGAGCGAAGTGTTAGTTGTCTATTATTTGTTGAGGATGGAGTGCAGAAGTCGGTTATGTATTGAGGGGCCATATTGTGAATAGCCTTAAATATTGTAAGGCAAAGCTTAAATTCAATCCTTTCTGGACATCTATGCCAGTGAAGGTTTTGAAGAAGCTTAGGAATTATCACGATTTTGTATGCGAACCAGTAGATTCTTATAAGAATATTTATAGGGATAATATTGTATAGAAATAATTGTTATATAAAATAATATTTTACATTGTATTTATCTAGGTTCTGTATATTTAATTTGATTTCGTTAGGGACCCCTATCTAGCAGGGTCTTCAGTTGCGTCGCTTCTTCAGGCTCTCCAATTCTCCAGCCTCACCTTCTGCATACATCATTTCGCTGGTCCCTCCCCCCCACGCACATCACAGTGAGAACTATCCAGAATTGTTAGAAGTTCGAAGAAGCGTGGTTCTAACGAGGTGCCGAGAAAAGACTAAAAAATCTTCGGGAATTTAAAAAAGAACGGACATTGACATAAGCCGAAGCTGTTCCCAGCCTGTCAACAGCTTAAGGCCAACATTAGTAGTACTATCTAGATATTCTAAAAAGGATTATTAAAATTGTCGTCAAAAGAGCTGGAAATTATGTATCTACTTTTCAAGTAGATTTTGAACATCATTAAACTATAATACCGACACTAACGTACCGACACTAATGTATGGAAGTGAAGCCTGGAGCTGGCAGAAGAGGAATGAAAGTAGATTGAATGCAGTGGAGATGAGATCCCTTAGACGTATGTGTGTAAATCCATGTATGATAGAGTAAAGAATGAAGATATTAGGAATGAATGTAAAGCTGATCGTAGCATAATACAGAGAATAAAAATAGGGTCGCTAAGGTGGTTTTGGCATGTTGAGCGAATGAATGAGGAAAGAATGGTAAGAAAGATATATGCAAGTGTTGACGGCGCCAGAAAGAGAGAGCGATCACGGAAGACGTGGCATGACCAGATTAACCAGATACTGGAAAATGGTCCTGTTAGAAGCCTGAACAACCGTCGAGCTTGCATGTGAAGATGTATGAATGTAGACGAAGTGAAAGTTGTATGTTAGGACAGAAGAGTATGGCGCTCTATCGCGGGAAAACGGCGTGATGGTAAGTAAGTAAGTAAGTAAGTTAAACTATAATAAATAAAAAATATAATTTATAGAAATAAACTTTGTTTACACCCCTGTTTTGTTAAAACATGTCGATTTTTTTCAACAAACAATGGTGTAAACAAAGTTTATTTCCATAAATTATAATTATAATGTCACCACAAAGTAATTTTGCAGTGTTTGAAGAAGAAGTATAATAAATTTAGCTCGATTATTTACATTGAAGACCAAAATAATCAGCAGTATCAATATTTTTTTGCGTTCTAGCATTGGATTGAAATCGTGATGTTGTAAAAATTTATACACCTTTTGAAAATAACAGCTTGGTAGTATAAAAATATTTTATATTGATATTTATGGATCAGTCGAGCAGCGGAGCCAAGCGATAATGGCCTTCTGTAATACAGTTTTCATTTGTGGAGCGTTCATTTTCCTCGCTCTTCATGAGGTGAGCGTAACTACCTACTATTATTGATAGCGATTGATTTATACGTTTAAGGAAATAATATTAATGCATTGTTACTATGCATGCGGCTAAGAGAGAGAAATGAAAACACTGGGAATTGATTTAATTTAATTTATTACCAGACAATCCTGGACACGGGTTAAATTGTAGCACCGTTCTAGTATAGTCGCCAAATTTCTAGTGAATTTTCTACACATATTTTTTTTTATTTATTTATTTCAACGGTTACTAAACCTATTACAGTAATTTGATGTTGTACTAATTACCTTATTATATAAAATGAGAGTAAGTAAAAGTAAGTATAAGATAATAAAGATAAAATATGTAGAATACAGAGTTAATATAAAATAACATAATAATGTCAAAAGTAAGCATAAAATAACAGAGATAAAAAAATAAAATAATTACAGAGTAAATATACAATAACAAAAGTATTAAGAAGAAGTAATATATATTCAATAATATAAAAAAGTTAACAAATGAGAATTAATTACAATTTATGAAATAATGTAGCAACAGAGTTTGAAACTAAAATGGACTGCTTTATTTCTCTAAGAAGTAATTTTATGTTACACAAAATACATCTTATAATATAAAGTGACAAAGAAATTTATGATATAAAATGAAAAAATTATTTATAATATAAATTGAGAAAGTAAATAAAAGTAAGTATAAGATAACAAAGATAAAAGATATAAAATACAGAGTAAATATAAAAAGCGTAATAGTGACAAAAGTCAGAATAAAATAACAAAGATATAAAATTTAAATACAGAGTAAATATAAAATAATACAAGTATAAAAATGAAATAATATACATTATCAATAGTATCAAAAAGTTAAACGGTATTATTGAATTGTTCATCAATTCGCACTATTAACGCTGTCTCTATTGCTTAGATCACTTCTAATAACCTCCGTTCAATGTTCAATGTTAAAAACTATTTTATCTACTATCTTTGATTCACTTGCGCTGGCCACTTACTAATATCGCTTGTTGTGATACCACAAATCACCGATCACACTGTTTTGCGCTGCAGATGTCGTACTGCTATCTCTATGAACTGAATTGTTCGAGCCTGCGTCGCATGACCCGTTTTATAGCAATTTTTTAGAAAGGTTTATTCTAGAGGTAACGAGAAACTCGTAGTAAATTCTAGATTCTTCTGACATGTGTTTTACTATGAAATGGAAAGTCCTAGAATTCTCTTGAGCAGTGTTCCTTAATCTGTGGTCCGCGGACCCCCGGGGGTCCGCAAATACGTGTTAATATACGTAGATGTGAATATATGTAAATTAATGCGGGGGTCCGCAGTCTCATCTCTGGATCATTTAACAATAATAAATAAATAAATAAAAACAAATACAGAAACAGATTACAAGAGAAATCAGATTTGAGATTACAACTTGGTTATAATATTAACCCAAATATCACTAACTTAGTTGACAAAAAGTAACACCGATCTTCACATTAATTAACCGTTAATTAATGTAAATGTTGGTACTGCTGTTGTTCGTTAATAGATTTTTTTTAAGTGTTTTTCTTTGAATTTGTAGTACTTTAGGCGATCATCTATCAGAATAAGCAAATTTCATAATTTTTTCTCATATCTTCTCTTGCGTTTTTTATCACATTTATGTAGGGAAATATCTCATTTTAAAATTTATTCATCAAGTTACATATATTTTAAATACGAATATTTTATTAAAATGTCACAAACCAAATTATATAATTGATTTATAAATTACCAAACCTTCGATGTTTTAAAAATGAAGAAAATTGCTTCACTTTGTGGGCCGTTTATGACTGAACGGCCTGTTGAGATGTTTTTTTTTATTCAATTATATTATCTTCAATTTATTACAATTATAGCAAAATCTGTTAGTTTGTTTGCAATTTATGTTGTAAAAAATACTCTTTTTTAAAAATATTTTATTTTTTTGTTGTTTTTTTTTTAACTCTTTTTACAACTTTTTACTTCAATAGTCAAAATAATAGATATTATAATTTAATAATAAAAACAAAAAAAAAACAAAATCTTTGTCGATATTCCTGAATTTAGATATTTAATCAAGACGCAACGTATTTATGACAAAATACGCAGTGCCTTGATTAAATAGCGAAAATCTGAAATCGAGAATAATTTTTTGTTTTTTTTGTATTAATTTTAAATTAATAATGTCTATTCCTTTAATTTGTTAAAGAAAAAAAGTTATAAACTATCTATAAAGGATTGAAAAAAACACACAAATAATAAAAATAATTTAAAAAACAGTGTTTTTTAAAACATAAATTGCATGTAAACGTACTAACAGATTTTGCAATAATTGTTATAAATTTAAGATAAACATTTACTTTGTAATATTATTGAATAAAAAAGACTTCTCACACGCCGTTCAGTCATAAAAGGCCCACAAAGTGGAGCAATTTTCTTCATTTTTAAAACATTTGTTTGGTAATTCGGTAATTTATTAATCAATTATATAATTTAGTTTGTGAAATTTTAACAAAATATTCGTATTTAAAATAAACGTAATCTGATGAATAAATTTTAAAATGAGATATTTCCATACATAAATGTGATAAAAAACGCAAGAGAAGATATGAGAAAAAATGGTGAAATTTGCTCACTCTGCTAGACGATCGCCTTAGTAAATGGTCCGAAATTTATTGCTGTTTTTTTTATCAAGGGGTCCTTAAAAATTGTGCTTGATTTCTTGACTGAGCATCATCGCGTGACACCGTTGTTTATTTTCGGTACTAAGTAGGTACACTGGCTCGCTACAACATGTAGACGTTCATCACATCTCGCAACAATATGAAATGCAAAGTGAAAATAACAGAGAGAACTTTTTCAATGCGGATCTTTTTTTTTTATATATATATTTATTAATTTTTTGATATTTATTACATTGTAGATATGCCAAACTGCACAGCAGTTTTACGGCATGGTTGCCTTCAATATTTGACAATAATTTTTATTTTATAATGAAGATTGGAGGTCATTATCGAGTGTTGCATGTTTTTTTACAAAATGATACATGATGTGTGATTATAGATTAATGTAAGATTAGGTACATAGCTTTAATATATATTCTTTTAGCTTGTACTTTTTTGAAGCCAATGGAGTTTTTTTGTCTTGCATCATTTCAAAGAATTTTTTATCTAATTTATTAAAGATTCTTGGCACAATATAATCTCTTTTTCTTTCGCCGTACACGTTGTTAGTGATTGGTATTTTCATTGTTCATCCTGTCGATCTAGTTGCACAGTTATGGTGCGTGTCAGTGTGTATATTAACTTTATTTATCATTTCTTCTAGTATTATATTTTATTTTACTTTTTGGTCAATTGGTAATATTTTGCATACTTTGAATAATTTATTATAATCATCCTTGTACATACATTTAGTTCTATTATCTACTATAAGTTTTAGGAATCTTAATTGTAACTGTAATGTATGATTATCTATCCAGAAGTTACTCCTTGTTCTTCTTCTTCTTCTTCTTCTAGGGCAGCTGCAACTCCACCGCCCAGCCCGAGTGCGCTGCCGGATGTCCCCCCATCATCGTAGCAGAGAACGCCAGCGAGCCCGCCGTCCGGAAGACCTATGAGGGGTATGAACCAAACAACCATTAGCAAATGTTAGTTATGTTAGTATATGCCACCTACGAAAATTTTTAGTCCATCGGTTCGAGACGCGCCCGTCTCTTCGTCAGGACAACCACTCTAGCGTGTAAGTATCACCACAACCATAGTATTGTGGAGGTGGATGAGTCCTCCGGTTTTGGATAGAGCTGAACTCAAGGGTCACCACTCCCTTTGTAGAGTCGGAGATCTCTGTTGCGATTGATGATGGAAAAGTCGAGATGGTTTGACAGAATTTATTTGATTACAAAACACAAGTTATAAACAATACAGTAGTGTACAAAGGTTACAAGTGAAAGCGTAAGGTTCGAAGGTATGACGGCGAGGGCTCCCGCTGTATCCGAGGAGCCCCGCTGGAGTGAGATGATTTGTTCTGCGGGCGCGTGCTTATAAAGTTATTCAGAACAAAGGAATCGGGGGCGTTATAATTTTCTCATTACTCGGCCGCGCGTGTGGGTGTTTAGCTAGATCAGCGAGGTGCGTTTCGCCACTCCGATAGTCCATGCCCTCTGATATACCTCGCCTTTGTACTCGGTCATCGGTCTGACTTACGTTTGCCTTGCTCAGCAATCTTGTCTCGACCTCTGTATCGAGGGCGACGGCCTGGCGTACTCGACGTCGGCATCTGTGGTAACTCATTATGCGGGTGTCTATGTGTATGTGTCTCGGGCCACCACAGTATTATTTAAACCTTCCCAAAATATTTCTAACCAATAATCTAACACAGTGTTTCTCAGCCTTCTTTATGCCATGCTCCACCGCAATCTTTTCAAAGGTCATATACCCCACCGGCCTCTTTTTTAATTAAACAGTAGTTTAATAAAAAGTAAAACAATAATAAAACACAAGTGACAATTGAAATTAAGTACAAACACACACTCACACACGTGTATGGGGTCCACCCGCGATAATTTGGCGTTGCACCCGCGATTGCTTTAAAAGTGAATAATTTATTGTTTATTTTTGTTTTCTGTAAATTTTTTAATTACTTCGGTTGCTTGATTTATCTTTTTTCAAAATATGAAGGTTTATTGCAATAAATGTTTCACAATTAACAGACTTTTGTGTTTGTGTACTATAATTTGGAAAGATGGGGCCGATTTTGTTGCACCCGCGATAGCACTTTAAATCTCCCTCTTGACAATATGTATATATTATTTTAATTCTTATAAACAAATTAAGATAGAACAGGTTAAAATGTAGCCCTTCAAAGAATAATTTCATGAAAAATGTTTTTTATTTTATTAGTAAGAAGCTTTAAATGCATCTAAATGTTGCACCCGCGATAGTGGAATCGCCCTGTTAACATTCGGCTAGATGAACACGCATGTGTTAGGAAACTTAGCGCGTGTTATCCGTTATATTGATGCGCACGTGAGAAATATTTTCGGAAGGTGTTCTTCTTCGTCTTCTTACTCAGCCTTCTTCACTCCACTGCTGGGTGTAGGCCTCTTCCATTTTCCTCCACTCATCTCTGTTTCTCCCCTTCGCATCCAAGTTCTTTCTGTTTGCTGGACTATGTCATCAGACCACCTTTTGGGAGGTTTTCCAACGCTATTAATTTTTGTCCAGAACCTCCACTGTAGGATTCTGGGTGCCCATCTAGACCTGTCGAGCAATATGTCCAGCCCATTCCCATTTTAATTTCGCAATACGGTCCGTAATATCGGCAACTTTTGTTCGGCGTCTTATTTCTTCATTCCTGATTTTATCTCGAAGGCTCACACCGAGCACCTGCCTTTCTATGGCCCGCTGTGTACACTTTAATTTGTGTATGCTTTTTGCTATAAGTATTACTGTTTGTAGGCCATATGTTAACATCGGTAGGGTACATGTAATAAACATTTTTCTTTTCAGGCATACTGGGATTTCTTTATTTTCAAATAATTTGTAATAAGAGAATGTGTTTGTATATGAATAATACTATATGGTGTGCAATAGTATTTATAATCTAGTATAACCGTTGTCCTGACGAAGATACGGCTACGTCTCGAAACCGGTAGACATAAAATCTCCGTATGTGGTATAACTCACAAACCTAACATTTTTTTAATACGCTAACCACAAATTTAATGTTTTAAATATTAATCTATACTAATATTATAAAGAGGAAATATTTGATTGTTTGTTTGCATTGAATAGGCTCCGAAACTATTGGACCGATTTGAAAAATTCTTTCAAATTTAGAATTCTACATTATCCCTGATGAACATAGGTTATAGAATATTTTCAAAAATGTTAGGGATCTGTATGAAAACTTCGATAATGTAACCTAACGTGTGAAAAAAATACCAAAAAAAATCTTGCGGAAATTTTTGACAATAGAGCAAAGTGATGTACTGCAGTTTTATAGAGGAAATTAATATCGACAAAAAAGTTTGTAATACCGTATATCTAAGTATTACAGTTATGTTACAATAACTTATGTTGACATTAAATGGCAACATTGTTTTTAAGAGAACTGGGGAAACTTTGTTTTCCCTCACAAACTTATCTTTTACTTAATCCTTAACCCGTGCAACGCCGGATACGACTAGCTAGTAATATATATATAATCGTTACTTGTGTGAAAGTTTGGTCCGCTAGACCGACCAAAACTGCATTTATTTTTCATTAATTTCATTGAAATGTCAAAAAACCAAGCAATGGTCTACGCCCCTTTGTGGGCGTTTTGGAGGTCTCGTGGGGCGTTTTTAAATTTTAACATTTTAGGGGCGCTGCAGAAGTTTGAGTGGGCATTGTGTCAATATAGATCCCGGGAGATGGACTTATTCTTTCTTCCCGAAAGTGGCTGTGAAAGATAAGGGCGGGGGATATTTTCCGGTTCTGGATCACTATACGGTGCAGATACTCTCTGGACACGGAGAGTTCAGGTCGAAGCTTTTCGACCTTGGACTCTCCGCAGATCCGTGGTGTACCTGCGGCCGTGTGGCCCAGACGTCGGACATATCCTCTGGGTATGCAAGATAATGAACGACGCGAGAGAGGACTTGATTGAGGGTACAACTGGGCAGAGTATTAATGCACCGGGCCTCCGTCCCTCTAACGAGGACCTGGTAAGGAATGCAAGGAACTTCGGATGCTTCCGTGAGTTTGTTAAGGTGTTGGTGTCCTGGTGGGAAATCCTGCGGGGACCTGAGTAAAGAGCTTGCTCTTGTAGAGCTGATCGATACCAAGTCTGATGTTTCTGTGTTGAGTTATTTTTAATCTCTGGTGTATTGCTCATGAATCGGATGTATATCTGCCGGTCCTGACTTCCCTTGCCGGGTGTCACGTTTTTGTTTTGTCTTTCTTTTTCCCCTTGATGGGAGCGGATTGTTCTTCTTTATTTGTTTTGTCCTGTCTTCGACTTGAAGCCTTCCACTGCCGCTGCCGTGGGATTTCGTCTTTTATTATATAGAATTAATTTTAAGTATTATTATTATTATTTCTTTTTATCACTATATGTACTTACTCTATTGTATTTCTTGGTTTTTATTATTTACACTCCTATTATTTTGTTATTTTGGGTTTCTTTTACTTTTTATGTTATTTTTCTTGTATTATAATTATGTATTTTGTTTTTTTTTTAATAAAAACATATCTTGAAGGGGGGGCAGTGGATGGTTTTGTTCGAGCGGCCGTGCCACTCCGCAACGGCAACCAGCACGGTCCTGCTTGTTAGTTGAAAAAAAATGTCAACCTGGAGACGATTGAGTAGGGTCGATATGGAAGCTTTTGCTCTTAGAACGGTCCTAGGTAAGTGGTGGGTACCATTCACTCTGTTAATATAGAAAAATAAGCTCATTCACGAGCTGTGCACACGGATACACTTACACACTTTCTTTAGGTGCTTTGATTTTTTTTATTTCTTTTAAATAAACTACATTTTTACGCGAAAAATTTAAACTGAGGAATATTGACGTACCATTATAACTAGGCGTGCGAGGGAGGGCGTTACTATCGCGTAACAGAAGTTGTCAGGGTGTAAATTTATTACACAATACATAATGTACACAATGTCCGGTTACCGGTGTCGTATTAAATATAGAAATTTGGTCGGGCAGCACTAAAGAAACCATGCAGTAATGGCGGCCGTTCTTTCTGTCAAACTCTCAGACGGTAATATCGGTCCATTATTCGCTTTTTCAGCTTCGCAAAACTTTAATACTTCATTGGCAATTGTTATTGCACCATCCCGGACTGTTTAGGATGTTTTGGACATAATAATTCAGTGTATATTGGTAATCAATATGTCACAGCTTGCGCTCAAAGACGAGAATGAACTGAATGACAGGACGAGGGGTTACCGCCGGGTGCGGGTGGGGCGGATTTTAGTTCAAAAATCGCCGCACGCCAAGTTACGTTGGGCAAGCAATAATACTCGTCTTTTTTTAATTAATATTTTTTATATGTGATAGTAATTTGACATGAAACGTTTTTATAAATATTCATTTTTTTTTTATAATTTTCATAATTTTTTATTTGTAGTAGGAAATTCATTGCATAAAATACATACCTACATAGAGAAAAGTGTAAACTAAATTTCTTTTTTTGTTGGGGGGGATAATTTTAGTGTGGTAAAGGGGGCGATTCTTTCAATACGGTTAAGAAACACTAGTCTAGCTTGTAACAATGCGTCGATCTTTTATTTATGTTAATTTATATAGCGCCATTTTGGGCGCTTTACAGGTCGGTCTTGACATCCCGAAAAAATGAGTCTTTAGGCTCTTTTTGAAGAGTTTCTGGTTCTCCATAGATCGCAACACTGGAGGCAGCTGATTCCACATAGCCGGGCCCGCAAAGCTGAAAGCACGTTCCGCAAACTTTGTGGCTCCAGGTCTCCTTGGTACTTCCAGCCGTATTCCAGTGATATTGTCTGGGATACAGATGTCGATCAAATATTGTGGTCCTTTTCTTTGAAGACTTTTGAGCACCATCAGAGAGAGTTTGAAATTTATCCACTCTGGCAGACCACGCCAATGTAGCTGCTTCAACTTTGATGCCTGAAATATAAGCCTCGCCGCGGCATTCATCATTGACTGAAGTCTGTCGAGTTGAGTCCTAGTTAGAGTTACAACAGTCCAGCCGCGAGATGACGTACGCATTAATCAGTGACTTTGCTGCGTCCGGAGGAAGGAATTTTCTCACAGACTTGATCGTTCTTAAAACATAGAAACCAGCGCTGACTGCTTTGTTAATCTAGGGTATTATGCCGTGTTGTTACGACCTTTCGGGCCGACGTTTCGGGTCCCATTGCAGGGTCCATCACCAGGACTGATGTGTTGTCTTGAATGTTGGTGTTGTGGTTAAGTATCGGCTTGCAATACCATGCCGAAGTCATGATGTGTTAACGTCGGCCCGAAAGGTCGTAACAACACGGCATAATACCCCAGTAAACACAAACTTGAAGATTCTGAGTGGCCGTGAAAACCTAAGAACATTCTTCTTTGCTAATCTGATTTCTAAGGCTTATATGTTGATGTACGTTGATTCCCAGGAGCTTTACCTTGCAGAGATCTGTCTGCCCGAGCTTGGGCCAGACTTGATCTGTCTTAAAACATAGAAACCAGCGCTGACAGATTTGTTTATCTGATTTCTGAGGCTTAGATATTGATCTACGTTGATTCCCAGGAGCTTTATCTTGCAGAGATCTGTCAGCCCGAGCTTGGGCCACGAGGCTGATGGCCCCGCAGACCCCGCTGGTGGCCGAGCTGAGGGACGTCCTGCTGGAGATGTCCAGCAGCGACTCCGCCTACTTCAGCCACGTCACCTTCATCCACGCCGTCTGGGCAGCGTCCATGCTGGCCGCTCCCAACCTCTACTCCGGCATGTGCCCGTTTGCCAAGGTAACTCGCATACAGATAGATCACATCTATATGTACAAATATTGAATATACATTTTTAATATTTAAAGCATTAACTTTCTGGTCAGACATTATAACAGATTGTTAGTTACCTTTGTAAAAACCACTACCAGATTTTAGTTCTACCGGTTTCGAGACGTACCCGTCTCTTTGTCAGGACCAACACTACACCACTACGTTCACAACATAGAAAATGATCATAAATTTGACGCAAAAATAGGGGTGAAAATATGAAATACTAATAATAAAGGTTTAAAATTGAATGATTTAGAATTTTTTTACATTAGGGAGGCGGTGAATAATAGAGCACCCCTAATTAACAACCAAATTAATTTTCCATACAGCCCTTTGTTTAATGTAATGTTCACAAAAGATGGGGTAACACCCACTTTAGACTCCGCCCCTCTCACTCTCTTTCGGTAGATCCGTGATGGTTCATTAGGCTAATCAGTGCATGTTTGTCCCTGACAAAGCTAACACGCATGTGATCAATTATTGGTGGAAGTGTATCAATACTATGATTGAGGTGTATAGTGTTGTGAATGTAGTGGTACGAAGAGACGGGTACGTCTCGAAACTGGTAGACCTAAAATCTGGTAGTGGTTTTTACAAAGGTAACTAACAATCTGTTGAATATACATTATTTAATATTCGAGACACACCAAGAAATCTTTTTTCTTGGTGTGTAAATCGAGATGTGTAAATCATTTTCTCTCTCATTTACGTAACAATGTGGGGTAACATTGTGATGTATCTTTTACGTTACTTTTATGTAACAGTGATGTAACAGTAATATGACAGTGATGTAACAACAGTGATGTAATGATAATGACAGTGATGTAACAACAGTGATGTAATGATAATGACGTAGATGTTATTTAGAGTGACTTATAACTAGTAGCAAAAACTTTGCAGGTGGATTCCTGCCTTGATAGTGAGTCGAAAATATTCAAGCAACCATGACCTAATAACAATATCAATATAAAATATTGCATTTTTTTTCAATACTTCTAACTTATTTCCACTCACCCGACTCTAATCTTCACCCCACTCCTCGCGTCGTCCTTTAGTGTTGGTAACATTACTGAAGATGGTGCGTTAGGACATAAAACGTTCTAATCGTTATATATAAATAGTGAAAGTAAACATAGTTATCATTTTTTAATATAAAATATTTGGTCAGTATTATTACTAACAGTCTGGACTCTGATTCGGAGACCAAATGCAGAATAGAGACAGCCCGTGCATCTTTCAATAAGATGAAAAGTCTACTCTGTAAACTTGAAGCTCAGACAGAGGTTGATCAAGTGCTATGTATGGTCAGTTCTACTTTACGGTGTTGAAGCATGGACGCTGAAGGTGAATACTCTAAATCGCCTAGAGGCGTTCGAAATGTGGATACATCGTAAAATGTTAAAGATATCCTGGACTGACATGACTAGTAATATTGAAGTTTTACGTAGAGCAGATACAAATAGACAGTTACTCAACACAGTAAAGCTCTGTAAAAATCATACTTTGGTCATATAATGAGAGGCGAAAAGTACTCCATCCTTCAGCTCGTCATGAAGGGGAAGATCGAGGGTCGCAGAGGGGTCGGAAGGAAGCGGCATTCTTGGCTTGGAAACTGCCAGGAGTGGACCGGATAAGAAACGTGGAAGAGCTGATCCGCACTGCCCTGGACAGGGAAATTTTCTCCCAGATGATCGGAGAAACCCGACAGGGCATATGAAGGAGAAGAAGAAAAATAATAGTCTAAGCTATATGCGATATAATACAATTATCTGGCAAAGCAGCATGTAATATTAACTGCTAGTTATAATTATTTTACTACTGATTTCTACTTGATATTTTTGATTTATTTTCATTTTTACAAAAAATATATATTATCATTTGACGGACGTGTTCTAAAACCTGTTAATAATAAATACAAATCGAGTCAAAAAAACCGACAACAAGCTTCAAATTGTAGGCAACTGTCGCGATAGGTAAAATGACAAAATATATATTTTGGAAGTATTCCATATTGGAATGCGATGGTTGGGGAATTTTGATTCAAAGCTGGACTCGCGCGAAAAGTTTAAAGCAGACGAGGAATACAACGCATATATGTGCGTGTTTTCAGATTAGAAAAAACTATATCATTGATCCCCCAAAACCTTCATGAAAATGACAAATAAAACTGATCGATAATCCTGAAAATATGCGGAGCATTGGTTTGTATGTTTCTGATAGCGACAGCATAGATTGTTTCACATTCCAATATGCAGGACCAACCTGGTAATGCCTATTTAAAGAGCCACTGCTATGCTGAACAATATTACTCTGGACATCGATCGGTTCCAGGTCTCTGACAGGGTTTTCCGAAGCAGGATTCTCTACACCTTTTTTGATATGAATGAATTTATATTATTAACATTATTGATATTTAAAGCATTAACTTTGTGGTTAGACATAATAACAGAATTTTAGTAAACTTAGTAAAAACCACTACCAGATTTACGGTCTACCGGTTTCGAGACGTACCCGTCTCTTCGTCAGGACCAACACTACACTACTACTACAACACATAGAGTACCTTTCATTAATAACCAAATTAATTTTCCATATAGCCCTTTCTTCAATGTAGCGTTCACAAGAGATCTGGTAACACCCACTTTAGAACCGCCTCCTCTCACTCTCTCTCGTTAGATCCCTGAATTGTTCAGTAGTTCAATTTCTCTGACAAGATTAACACGCATGTGAACAATAGTGCTGATAGTTTTACAAAACTATGGTTGGGGTGTTTAGTGTTGTGAATGTAGTAGTGTAGTGTGTAAGAGACGGGTACGTCTCGAAACCGGTAGACCGTAAATCTGGTAGTGGTTTTTACTAAGTTTACTAACATTCTGTTGAATGAATTTATTTACCTATGTTTGATATTTTATTGTTTGTTTTCTCTGTTTTGTATTTTCAATATTTTCTCACTCACACGAATGAAACATATGTTTGTAATGTAAATGTCATATAAAAAATAAATAAATGGAATTAATTGAAATTGAAAAATCATGTATCATGTCTCATTCTATTTCTTGTATTGTTAACTATAGTTGAAAGTAAAGCGGTTTCGTGTTTTCCTCTCCCGGAGTCGCTTGCACTTATTTTGGAGAGGATTACTACTTTAGCAAAAAAAAATACTGATTTGGGTGATAAAATTGTAGGGCTATTGTAGCATAATATGGGATCTATCGCTCACTATGTGGTCCTGGGTGTTTGGTGGAACACTTTTCCTGCTCCAAAGACTGACTCTATTTTATTTTTACTCCCTTTATATAAACTCGTGGCGTCTGCTTGCTTGCTTGCCGGCTTGCCGACAAAAAACTTTAGATCGATTTTTAACCCTTTTCCCGTGATCCAATCGAGCTGAAACTTGGCAAGCAGACTCGTGGCGACGATCAAGAAGATCAAATTTTCGTTAATAAAAATTAATAATTATAGTACAATTTCGGATTTTTAGAAATTTTATAGGTTTTTTCAAATCGAAATCATTAGAAAAGTTTGATTAGCAACGGCGGCCCGATAACGTCGCGGAATATTTTCTAAATTTGATTTACTCCATCGGTGTACATAATAGGTACTTCACTACGAATGTCGAAAATCTAAATTGACTGACAAATGTTTTTAGAATTTAATAATTTAATAATAAGTCTTACCAAAGCTCAAAACATCTGACATTTTAGAAATATATTAAATTACTGTAAGTTTAGTGTAATGTTGTATGTTTTAATTCGTCTTTAATTGTTGTTATATTTTACAAAGAAAGGGAGTATAATAAAAACTTGATTTTTATGGGTTACTTTTTTCACACTCTATATCGTCACTATCGCAAATGTTTAATACGAAATTTCCATGTTCTAGGTTATCAACAATTCAGTAGCGTACGATAAGATGCAAACAGAAAGCTTGTACGAAGAGAATTTCTATGAAGTAGGCGCCATGGTATTGGACGCGTGCAACACCAGGACCTACGCAACCCTGGTGCAGACGGGGTGCCCCGACCTCCCCGATCCCCCGGTGAGTCCTCTTCTTCTTCTTCTTCTTCTTGTATGTATTAGGTGTACCCATAAGTAATCAATTATTTAAGTGGTAACAAAAAAAAGGATTTAACTACATTTAATTTTATTTTTAATCGATTTAATCTCCATCTTTATCTAGGACCTTTTGCCATCTTGTTGGTAGGCTTTTAAGAAAAATATGCTTCTAGGTGTTTTGAAAGCGTCACTATCAAACCCTACCGGGCGCCCACTTCGATCGCTATCAGACAAGTCAAAATCACCATCGGAAAATTTTCTAAAGCGACGTTGGCACTTATTTACTTTCAATACGTCTCCATGCACATCACAAATTTTCTTTGTTGCAACCGTTGCATTAACACCCGATATAAAATGAAACAGCATGCAATGACGTAAATTTTCTAAGTTAGTTGATTGTCCGTCATTTTACAACACAGTAATAAAAAAAATTAAATTTAACTGTCACAAGTCTCAAGACCACGTATAATAATATTGCGTATAAAACACGTCTTTACACGTTCACTTTCCACTTCTTATCTTCTTCATCAGCCTTCGTCTTTCCACTGCTGGATATAGATAGGCCTCTTCCTTATTTTTCCATTCCTCCCTGTTGTTGGCTAATTGTAGCCATTTCTTTCCCCCCACAGCGACAATATCATCGGCCCATCTCTTTTGAGGTCTTCCGATGCCTCTTTTATTTTCCCAAGGTCTCCACTTCAGAACTCTGGGAGGTCATCCTGTAGTCCTGCCCGGACCAACTGTTATTATTATTTATTTGTATAGTAGATACATAATTACACAGCATACTAAGAACAGTAATAAATCTTCATACAAACTGGCCGCTACCCATTAGAATGTGTGCGTGCGTGCTCGGCGCCGTGTGCGCACGCGCTGTGACGCACACATTGACATGAATATGGGGGCACAAGGCGGCGGCAGTAAGGGCCGTGCCTTCGGTGCCATTCGCGCTCGCAGCCGCCGATTTAGAAAAAAAATGCGCTTCCTGAAAAAAATGTACTTTTTTATGTTTGTGGTGCTTTACTAAAAAGGCGTGTTGATTATCACAAAGACTGTGAGTTTTTAAAAGTCTACGTTGATGTTTATCAGCGTTCTTGTGATTTAAGTGCATTAACTAGGTATAGTAATTAAATAAATGTTCGGGTTTCGTGTTAAAAGAAACGGAGTAAAAATAAAGTGACAACCCTAGCGTCAACGCAAGAGTAGGCTAATAACTCGCCGACAGGCCGGAGATAAAGTACTGTTCTGGGTATACTGTGATAATAATGACTTTTATAACAAATAAAATCTATGTTTTTTTTCAATTGATTCAGCAACATTGTAGACTGACATTTTTAAAATATTGATTTCATTATTTGTATGTACTTACTTATATTATTTAATTAATTACACCTACATGTTTCGGAAAAACTTTTCCATCTCTGTCTCACTCTAATTTTCAAAATGAATTAAATACAATTAAACAAATCGCATTAAATAATGGATACAATACGGAATTAATTGATCAAATTTAAAAAAATAAATTAAAGAAAAATATTACTAAACAATTTTTATACAATTCACAGATAAATATAAATAATAATAACGATTATCGGCGAAGAATTTTATATATTAATACAATTCCGAATCAAATTTCAAAATATCTACAAAAAATATTAGACCTGAATTTTATACAAATAATAATATAGGAAAACTACTCATAAATTCTAAAGATAAAGATAACATATTTAACAATTCTGGTGTTATACTGTCGTGTAAAGATTCTAAAGCGATTTATATTGGAAAAACCGATGGAAATTTTAATGTAAGAATTAAAGAGCATTTGAAATGTCTGAATAATCAGGATTTTTCTGAATTTTCAAATCATTTATTAGAAAATGATCACGGTTTTGATAAAAAATTAGGACTTTCTATGTTACAGATAAATATTGAATTAAATTTTGGTCTGATATTGAATAATATATAATCATTAGAAATTAGTAAAGCATGAAATAGTCAGAAAAATATTATTAATAATCAATTAAATTTAACTACTAGCCCAATTCTAAATTTTTTTCCATTAATTGCAAGTAATGAAGAACTTCAGCAATAATATTTAAAAATAATTTTTCGAATAATATAGAAAAACAAAAGAAATTATTCATTTTGATATTTTGACACATATATAAAACACATAAGGAAAGGTTTTCCGAAACATGTAGGTGTAATTAATCAAATAATATACGTAGATACATACAAAAAATACAATCAATATTTTAAAATCTATGTTATTACATTTTAATAACATTATACTCCATTATATAAGCCAACAGCTCGAGCTTATGGGAGGAGTATTTACGTGCCAAATTAAAGTACAAAAGCAGAAACCATTTAGAAGTAGCAATTTTTATTATACAAAAACCATTTGAAACCTCTGGGCAATAGTACAATGAATCGTTGGATTAAGGATTTCGTTCTTAAACTGTTCGTATTTTCGGCTAAATCCAAGATGAAGGTCTCATTGCATATACAACGAAAATGAGTATTTCACTATATTATTGAATGTGCTAATAACAAAATGAAAGATAATTTACGTTTAAAAAGTAAGTATTAAATAAGATATTACACTTTAAAGTTTCGAAAAATTCACTGCATATTTTGACATTTCATAGGCAATATATGAGGTTAGGTTAAGTCATTAGGTTTGGTTTGTTTAATTTAGATTACGATTATTTTAGTTAGATTAAATTAACAGGACATCAATTATGTAGTGAAATACTTATTTTCATTGTATGAACAGCGGGACCATATTCTTGGATCATTCCGTATTTTGGAATGTTTTTTTTCTCAAATTTGTTTTTCGACAACGATGTATTGTACCATTTAACTCCCAAGTATGTATAATGAATTAATGTATATTATAGATAAGTAAACTGTATTTCTTATGGGAAAGTAGGTATAGAAGTCATTTGGGTGTACATAGGACTTATGACATATCTTATAGTTGGCTTAAGTGATCAATTTACACAATGTAACATTCGCCATTTCCGCCCATGATAGAATATACCATGCTTACTAATTTTTTTAAAGTTGTATATATGTTCAAATTGTGTGGCAAGCTTTCACATATGAATTGTAACCGCCTTTCCATGCGGCCTGTACAAAGCCATTTTCATTCCCCTAAATCCCCACAGATGTCGCTAATGAGAAAATCTACAATTGATTGCGGAATTTTGGAAGCAATATACTTTTTTTGTGTAATGAAATTCATCCGAATTACTTGTATTACACTAGGATACGCCAGGAAATATTATTTCCAATTTTTTGTTAAAATTCCTTTTTTACCAGTATTTACAATTCAGAATATTTTGGGTTTGTTCAAATATTCAGAACAGTGCTGGATTTATGTCAAAGAGACATTATTAATCAATTGATTAATAATGTCTCTGTGACATAAATCCAGCAATGTTCAGAAAGATTTGAACAAACCCAAAATATTCT
>JADDOH010010666.1:0-26065 GCA_016648135.1 Agrypnia vestita
GCCGACTTCCTAAGTGACTAAACGGCCCCCCTTGTTCCTCCGGCACTTACTGCATCCCGAGACTCTATCTCTTCTTTACGAGATGTGATCCTGTGACGCCTCTCTTTTAGGCTTATAATTGAGATGTACGTACTCTTTTGGTACGAGTTTCTGATGATGTGTGTTGTCTTGAGGCGCCTTTCTTTTAGGCCGGTGTTTGAAGAATCATGTACTCTTTTGACATTAGCCTCCTTTGCGGGCATAGTCAGCGATGTTACAAATTATTGTGCAATCTCATTATGCCTTTTCAGAGCGGCGTCCCACGATTCTGCATCTTGCAACATTTACTTTGGACAAATGTTAGAGTGTTAGTAACATATTTATAATATCCCAGCTATTCCATATGAGTGAATGATTTTTATATTTATTCTGGCCCTGTCTTTCTTACAGAGGACGAAATAGAAGTTAACGTTTTCTATCAAGGTTTTACAGCATTCAAGCATGGAAATCCTTCCAAAGACATAGGGAACCTTTTTGTTGGTTTAAGTAGTTTGCGCCAGATGAGGTTAGGTGGTCGGTTTATTGACGACCCCGAGCAACAAGGAGGACCCCGCCTTTAAGGGGCCCTGCAGGGGCTTGTGCGGGTTCCACGCCCAAGTGCCGGCAATCATCCACCCCTCAGCCAGCTAGGCTAACACAAACCAGATATCCCCAATCTTTAGTTAGACTTCCCCATTCTGTCCTTTACTCGTCATTCTGAAGCTACTTGTTAAGCTAGATGTACCGAGGTACTCAAATCATAAAGAGTTAACTGAAGACCGGATTGCGCAATACTTATGCAATACAGTAATTATTATAATGCTACTAAGTAATTCATATAGAAATCCGTGTATTCAAATTTTAGCATAAACGGTATGAAATTCGCTTTGCATAAAAATACACCCGTTTGGAACGGAATTCTTGTACGATTTGAACCAATATCACACAAGCAATCGTGATATTTAATTACACATAATTATTCCGAACTCAAATATTCCCAAAATAAATACATTTCGATAGTGAAAATAATTAACCGTAATAGATAATATGAATATGATCCTTATCTGTTACTCTTTGTGGCGGAATCCTCCTTCTGGTGCTGCGGGATGGTGGAATCTCTATACTTCGCCGCTGCAAGACCCGCTTTCTCTCAAGCTGGAAGCTCCTTTGCTCGCAACTGATGATCTGGAACTCGGGGCTCCGTCGGTAGTCTGTTGGGCAGCGCTCCCGCTCGCAAGTCTGGTCTCGAACTGAAGGGGGCTGAGTACATCGTGTTCGCTCCTTTTATAGTAACGATTTCACCATACCTCTGAAATCCACGCTAGTGCAGTGACTCATCCTATGCGCGATGACCTCACCGCCGGCGCTCGCCATTGGCCGGATTCAGCCATCAGGACGGTCGCCTCCGGCTCAACCCGTCGAAGGCAAAGCGCGCCTGTGATTGGTCCGTTTCGTTAAAATA
Source organism: Agrypnia vestita (assembly GCA_016648135.1). Classification (NCBI taxonomy): domain Eukaryota; kingdom Metazoa; phylum Arthropoda; class Insecta; order Trichoptera; family Phryganeidae; genus Agrypnia; species Agrypnia vestita. The sequence continues at coordinate 1,481 of JADDOH010010666.1, forward strand.
ACAGTAAAGCACCCGCTACACACGAGACTTGCTGTTCCGATTCATAAATAATAAAGGCTTGTTCGCACCTACTCACAAGGTCGAGTCTATTAGGATTGGCAAACGATATTAATTTAACACAGAATTATATCTATGGTATAATAAAGATCTAAGAAATATTACTTGTATAGCTGAATATTCAATATTTTGTTAGCCTCTTGTAATACATAGAATCTTAAGAAGAAATATATCAGGCTTTTACTTTTAAACGATTCAAACCAGAAGAAATATATTTTTGATGTCCATACTTGGCTTTTTTTGAATATTATTATTTTAAGATTTTCTAAATTTATTAAATCTATCTCTATGTCGACCATCACAGCTTCCCCCTTATTTAGAGAGAGGAATGATCTATCAGACCAAGCCTATCTGCTAAATAACCCAATAGGATAGTATATCTCGTGATACTTATCAAGAGTTTCTTAAATTCCTTTTAAAATAAATCGTTGTTCTTATCAGTGCCAAATTCTTTTTCAATGGAACCTTCTTTGCCTATTTAAAGCTACTGTAAACCATCTGCCTGTCATTCAAATGAAAAGTGTACAACTAATATAAATATAAGATTTGAAAGCGAAAGGGACTGTATATAATTTTTTCAATTGACTGAAAAGGTTCGATTCTTCATAATCGATTGAATGCCTCAGTAATCTCATTATTGTGTCTGCTAACCACTCAAGTTCCATCCTGTTATCAACACTTAAAAGGGACGCTCCTTCCCCCACTTTGTTATCCTCCTTGCTTCCCTTACAATGGTACACTCCTAGTGTTCACCACCTCGCAACTCTATACTACTTTCCCCAGCATATACCTCCCTTCCCCCAGAATATACTCCCACTAACACTCCCCACATCCCCTTCAAGCTATACAAACCAACTCAACCGAGTAAATATTAACTGTATATTTCTCCTATCAAATGCGAGCTACGAAAAATTTGAAGTTCCAGAATTATGATAACCTATGAATTAATGTACAATCTATTCATATAAATTTAACAACCAGCTTCCTAATATATAGAGCAAACCCTTCGATCTCAATATCCTCCGTACACGAGTAAGCATGATGACGATGATGCTTGCTATCCACTCTAAAAAGAAAAGGTGCAGCCCGCCTCCAAATTTTCTAATGACTAGTCGCAAATGGACAAGCCCCTTCAATAACCGTTGGGCGTCGTTTCAACTAACTGTCCAGCTAACCCTCAAAAGAGATGCCCAAAGACGATGCATATTTGTTAAAGAAGTAGAGCTTCAACCATAACCCTGTTGTCAAGAAGGTTTCCAATAACTATTCCTTGCTATCCTACCATGGTGTACCCCGACAAGTGTTCACCATCTTGTAACACAATTCTTATTCCCCCTTCCCCCAAACTATACAACCTCTTCTATCTGAAACTCGTATAGTCCTATTTTAACCGAGTGAATGGTCAACCGTATATTCCTACTATAATTGCAAAACCGCGACAAAATGAACTCTAGTACCCCACCTGTGTTATGAACCTTATGCATATGCGCAGAACGTTTCCTATTATGTAGAATCAACCTATTGTCCCCAATATTCTACGTATACTGTAATGACTGCCACAATTTATTGTTGGTGTAATATGATGAAGAAGAGGAAGAAAAAAGCCATAAAAGTAGTGGATGACGACAGAAGAAGAAGAAAATGAATCCAAAGAAAGGCATAAGATAAAGAAGAAAAGTCACAACCGAGTGTAGTAGTAGATAAAGACGAAGAAGAAGAAGTTGAAAGAAAAATAAGAAGAAGACGTGAATGTAGCAGTAAGTAAAGAACAAAAGAAGATGAAGAAAAGACGTAGAAAAAGAGTCTAAAATTATAAGATAAACAGAAGAAGACGACACATGAATGTAGTTATAGGAAAAGAAGAAGAAGAATAAGAAGAAGAAGATGAAGAGAAGACGAAGAAAACCAGTTGATAAGTATAAGATAAACGGAAGAAGACGAAATTAATGTAGTTATAGGAAAAGAAGAAGAAGAAGAAAGTGTAGAAGCGAATAGGAAAGAAGAAAGAAGAGAATATGAAAAGAAGAAGAAGAAAGAGAAGAGAAGAAAGAAAAAGAAAATAATTTAGTAATAGGAAAAGAAGAAGAAGAAGAAAAGGTAAAGAAGAAGAGAAGACGAAGAAAAGACGTAGAAAACAGTCGAAAAGTATAAGATAAATGGAAGAAGACGAAATGAATGTAGTTATAGAAAAAGAAGAAGAAGAAGAAAGTAGAGAAGCAGTCGAAAGATATACCATAAGACGAAAAAGTAGTTGCAACGTATTGTAATAATTGCTATTTATAGAAGAGAAGGCGTTTGAAAAGTAAAGCATAACCGGTATGTATTCAAAGAAGAAGAAGACTAGAGTGAACATAATCAATAAAAAAAACCTTCGTACCGAAGAAGAAGAAGACGCTGTTGAAGTCAATATAACCAAAAGGGGGAAAGAAAAAAAATATATATATATCTATAAATATAACCGATAGCATATACGAATAGGAAGAAGACGAAGAAGAAGAAGAGGAAGAAAAGGGTAGGAACAACCTCTTCGATAATTGTAGAACGTAAAAGTATATATAACTATTATCCGTCTCAATTAACTTTCCAGCCAACCCTCAAGAGTGATATCTAAAGACGACGCATGTTTGTAGAAGAAGTGGATCCAGATGTCTAGAAAAGTTTCCCATAGCTATTCCCTACTAACCTGTCTTCCCCCAGATTTTTAAGCGTTTGTCAAATAATCAGGCGCAAATCCTCCGTATAACTGTAATATTGTTCCTCCCAAAACTTATTGAAAACCTAAAACAACTTTATTAATATGTTCCGTATTCATCATCCCCATACTTATATGTAACATAACATTATAAAATTTTAAAGTGTTCCTTTAACAACGCGAACATGTTTAACGAAGTACACTGTTACAAATCAGAAGAGGTGAACCCTAATATCTGTACTAGCTGTAGTAGTCATCACCAACACTGATATCCACAGAAGATGTATGTGTGTAACTGAATCAAGAATTCCTAACGTATAATTCGGTTTGCTATACGACTGGAATCTATTCAAGATCCAAACGTCCAACCTTTCTACCTCAATCTAAAAGTAATGCCACGACGACGCATGAAGGTGGATGAAGCTAATGATTTCGTTATGCTACTACTATTTAATCTACTAAAAATCTATTTTCAAATTTTTTTTTTTTTCAAAATGTTCCAGAAGAATTCAAAAGCTCTCCTGAAAAATTTCTTTTTTATTTTATTTTATCACTATTCAAAAGGATTTCTACATACACCCAATGTATAGTAAAAACAATAAATGCTTAATCAATCATAGCGTTACGACTTCTCAAAACTTGAAGAAACTCACATATCGTTAATTCCGGATTTACTTTTGTATTATTTCCAAGAAGATTGCGCCCAAAACCAAAACAACCCCAATATAGATACGTACGAAATTTGAAGTAGTGAGATGTAAACATTTAACAATTATCAACCCTGTATGTGAACCTTATGATCATTAAAGAAGCCAACTGTCCTTCTACCATATCTCATCTCTGTAGTCAAATAAGCTGTTGTTTATTTCTACTCTGCCTATAAATACGCTATATCAACGTATATTATAATATAATATATATTAATGAAGATAAAACAATTTCAATTAACGTTGCAATGAAGCGAAACAAAGGAATATATAAAAAAAACAAGTCCAATTTTTAATTATTCGTTACTAAGAGAATATATATATTGCGCTCTCTATTACCGCTTCCTATAGACTAATACTAGCGAAGGCTCAAAACTTTCTCTGATTTCCGCTAGATGGCGGTAGTATGACCATTTTAATTCATATGCCAGGCCGTCTTGTAAATAAAAATGGAAGTAATTTTATTCTTGTAATTCAAATCAAAATAATTTTAGATCAAAACAAGAAACTCAAATAATTATTTCGTGCAACAATACGCGTCTGTGTTTATATTACGAACAAGTCTATCAATCCTGCATACAACAAAGAAATTATAATTAGTTTGAATAACCAGAACCGTATATAACTGTGTATAACAATTAAGAACACATTTAGATAATTAGAATAATTAAGAACCATAATAAATCAATGAAAGAAATTATTATTTTTTTTCAATTAATTCAGCAACATTGTAGATTGACATTTTATTTTTAAGGACAACTTGTAATATAACACCTTGACGATAAAAAGGTATCTCCGAAACATGCACGTGAAAGTTATCAAATAATATAAGTAGATTTGTACGGATACTATAATCAATTAATTTTTGTGTAATTATTATCTGTAAAAATTTAGCTGAATTTAAAGATCTTTTTTTTTCAAATATAGAAACCCTTTTTAATATCCATAAGACAAAAATATAACAAGTGTGGATTTATTTAATTTACATTAACCTCAATTTAATTAAAATTAATTTATATTAATTTTTAATTATGAAACCAGACGGATAATTATTAAAATATTTTTTTGCATTTGTATCATAAAAGTACATAACCGAAAGAGAAAAGTAAATATTATAAAACATCGGATTTATAATTTTTTTTATAAAATAAAATATATATCAAATGTTCACATGGCAAAATCCGTTTAATATAATTCCTGTGTACCCGTATACTAAAAGTTTTCGTTTTTATATCTTCTTTTCTTTTAGATTCATATATTCTCGTGTTTATATTTTCTACTAAATTGTTATCCGGTTTTTATATTTATTTTTACTTTTATATTTTTCTGCTATTATTATTAATTACTATTGCATAACTCGTAAGCGAAAATATTTGCCACTGAACAGATTTTATCTAGCGTGGGTTAATTATTAGTTTATATTAATATAAGAAATTAAATTAAAACCGAATTTTAAGCTATCATAAACCCTCCGTGGCGCGCGCTGAAATCTGTCGCGGTGATCTGCCCGCATTCCAAGTCTATATTTCTTTGCATTTCTTCGGGCGCGACCTGTCCATATCCGCGAAGCAAACAGTCTGTTCATATACGCCCGACCGCGATAGTCAAACTTATCAAACGCTAAATGCTCAAACGTCTTGGGTCTCTGCCGCATCTTCCACGCTTGGGCCGAAACGTGTCCGCTCGCGTTTTATAGGGAAACCGTCGCCGGTCTCTCTAACACGCAGCGCTCGCAAACCCGGCGGCTTTGGCCGTGTTCGGTGGTATATTTGCGAAACACAAACACAAACGCAATAATTAAAACCATTCAAATGTGAATCGTTTGAATCTCAACTACATATTTGTTACACTGCGATTCGCAAATCCCGATGGCCTAGGCCGTGACAGTGGTATACTTGCGAGAAAACAAATGCAATAATTAAAACCTTTCAAACGTGAATCGTTTGAATCCTAACTACATATTTGTTATACTGCGATCCGCAAATCCCGATGGTCTTTTTTAGATTGTGACGGTGGCTTACTTGTGAGATCGCATTCAAACAATTATTAAAATATTTTTCAAATGTGAATCATTTGAATTCAAACCACATAAAATGAATGAGATATGAAATAAATCACATATTCTATAAAATGGAGCAATACTTTTACAAAGAAACAGGCATTCCAAAATCGAACTAATATATCACAAGGACCAAAATTACTACAATAATTTTCGTTCACAAAATATTAAATAATAAAAATGCCAACTGTCTATATGACAAACAACCTAAAGAAATTTCTAATACCTAGTATCACGTTTGTCTACAAATCTCAGTACGTGGTTCACATAAATGCTTAATCTTTTTTCTTTGATGTCACGGACCGTGGTCCGCAATTGTTTAAATAAAACCGCTTTTATAATCAAATATTTTCTTTCATTTATAATATTAACTAAACCAAAATGATTTTATTACTATGCAAATGAGTCCAACGAATACGCCCCTGTCTGGTCAACGGCACCACTGTAATAACCCAGGTAGAAGTAGTAGACAGTGGGTCCTCGTCACATGACGGTATTTTCTAGAGATGTTTTCTGTTATATGAAAACATATTATGAAAAATATTTTACAGTCGTAAAATAATTGACGCGAGTTGAATTTACTATTATATATTATCTCATTCCGATCTCCTGGTCGCGGCCAACCAACTGAGATGATCCTGGCAGATAGAGGGCATCCTAATCAAATCGAGCGGACTGTATTTAATGTCGAAATGATGTTCAATTAATATTATTAAGCATTTTATTGTATTTCAATATAAATCGTTCTCCTGGTCACGGTAAGCACTGTGATGACCCAGGTAGATAGTAGGGCATCGCGGCCTTGATACATTTAATAATAATTTAGTATAGCTCCTGGTCCGGCACCAGAGTTAGACATCCCATGGGGTGTGTGTTGAATATATAAGGCGAAGCAAATCTATAATACAAATCATTCCATTGCAAATCAATGTAAATCATATTCTTTTCACGGCTAACGATGTAAGATGACCCTAATGTGGGTCCTACTAAATAATGAAGGTTAGTAAGTAGCAAACCGTCGCGTTCAAAATACAATATATTGGATTATCAAATATTTCATTATTCTTATATGTGAGCGCGCGCGATCGAGCGACAGGATGCAACCGGTCGACTTCAACCATATGATGTAGCGATACAGTTGTTAAAAATTAAATATTCAATACAGAAATATTACTACTACTAAAATTCAACTTTTCATATGAAATAATGTTCTATACTATCAGAAATTATTCTATACGATAAATTAACTAAAAATACGTATTAACTGAAAATAATATTAAATAATATAATGTGACTGAAAATTGCGCTTTTGAATGCAATATTAACTAACATCTTGGGTTCGCTTACTATATTGATAATACCTAATGCCCTTTGCATTTACTAAGTATATTACCTAAATAGCCACAGCTATACCATCCTGTCCGTCAGGGACGAAACATAAAACACAGTTATATTCCTAAAAGTGCTACCTCTTACGCGACAAAAATACCTATTGCAGTCGGGCTATGAATATGAACTATTTCCGCCTCATAATGGCGCCTGGAACCAATACTAAAAACCTCACTAGAAATAATAAATGCGACTAAATCTCGATAAATACAATATATACTATTCGTAATACGTCGTTGAATTGGCACATGATTCGTCTAATGGATGAAGGACCCCGTTGTGTATCGTAATAACTTCAAATTCTTTTATAGGAGCAGTGTGGAAACAATTGCATAATATTACGTAATAAAAACATCTAACGAACCTAATAATCTATACATTTATGTTACAATAAAATACGTTCACCAGAAGAATTCGTGTATTAGAAATAAAACATTTTCGATTTGAGACAAACCAGTAAAATCGTTCGAACGGCGCAAAGGGAAAAATTCACACATATTAAATAACACTGAAATTAATAATTATAAACACTTTGTATTAGCATATTCTTACCTTGAATGGTTCCGTCTTAGACGTGCATGAACCTGTTCATATTAATTCCGTGGGAAAATAATACATATATTTGCTATCTACGAAATACCACATTTTTGAAGTGAAACTTCTTTATGAATAAATAGATAAGATCTCGGGGATGGTTTGTTCGAAAGGATTCTACAACAGCCCGTGAGTTTATATGAAATAATAGTTTCTTTGAATGCTAATTTTGGTTTTTTAAACCCTCAGCATCTCTGCTGAGAGGGGTTGAGGCTCCGCGCCCGCCTAAACCCGGTGGCCGACTTCCTAAGTGACTAAACGGCCCCCCTTGTTCCTCCGGAACTTACTGCATCCCGAGACTCTATCTCTTCTTTACGAGATGTGATCCTGTGACGCCTCTCTTTTAGGCTTATAATTGAGATGTACGTACTCTTTTGGTACGAGTTTCTGATGATGTGTGTTGTCTTGAGGCGCCTTTCTTTTAGGCCGGTGTTTGAAGAATCATGTACTCTTTTGGTACGAATTGATGACGACATTAGCCTCCTTTGCGGGCATAGTCAGCGATGTTACAAATTATTGTGCAATCTCATTATGCCTTTTCAGAGCGGCGTCCCACGATTCTGCATCTTGCAACATTTACTTTGGACAAATGTTAGAGTGTTAGTAACATATTTATAATATCCCAGCTATTCCATATGAGTGAATGATTTTTATATTTATTCTGGCCCTGTCTTTCTTACAGAGGACGAAATAGAAGTTAACGTTTTCTATCAAGGTTTTACAGCATTCAAGCATGGAAATCCTTCCAAAGACAAGGGAACCTTTTTGTTGGTTTAAGTAGTTTGCGCCAGATGAGGTTAGGTGGTCGGTTTATTGACGACCCCGAGCAACAAGGAGGACCCCGCCTTTAAGGGGCCCTGCAGGGGCTTGTGCGGGTTCCACGCCCAAGTGCCGGCAATCATCCACCCCTCAGCCAGCTAGGCTAACACAAACCAGATATCCCCAATCTTTAGTTAGACTTCCCCATTCTGTCCTTTACTCGTCATTCTGAAGCTACTTGTTAAGCTAGATGTACCGAGGTACTCAAATCATAAAGAGTTAACTGAAGACCGGATTGCGCAATACTTATGCAATACAGTAATTATTATAATGCTACTAAGTAATTCATATAGAAATCCGTGTATTCAAATTTTAGCATAAACGGTATGAAATTCGCTTTGCATAAAAATACACCCGTTTGGAACGGAATTCTTGTACGATTTGAACCAATATCACACAAGCAATCGTGATATTTAATTACACATAATTATTCCGAACTCAAATATTCCCAAAATAAATACATTTCGATAGTGAAAATAATTAACCGTAATAGATAATATGAATATGATCCTTATCTGTTACTCTTTGTGGCGGAATCCTCCTTCTGGTGCTGCGGGATGGTGGAATCTCTATACTTCGCCGCTGCAAGACCCGCTTTCTCTCAAGCTGGCAGCTCCTTTGCTCGCAACTGATGATCTGGAACTCGGGGCTCCGTCGGTAGTCTGTTGGGCAGCGCTCCCGCTCGCAAGTCTGGTCTCGAACTGAAGGGGCTGAGCACATCGTGTTCGCTCCTTTTATAGTAACGATTTCACCATACCTCTGAAATCCACGCTAGTGCAGTGACTCATCCTATGCGCGATGACCTCACCGCCGGCGCTCGCCATTGGCCGGATTCAGCCATCAGGACGGTCGCCTCCGGCTCAACCCGTCGAAGGCAAAGCGCGCCTGTGATTGGTCCGTTTCGTTAAAATAACAGTAAAGCACCCGCTACACACGAGACTTGCTGTTCCGATTCATAAATAATAAAGGCTTGTTCGCACCTACTCACAAGGTCGAGTCTATTAGGATTGGCAAACGATATTAATTTAACACAGAATTATATCTATGGTATAATAAAGATCTAAGAAATATTACTTGTATAGCTGAATATTCAATATTTTGTTAGCCTCTTGTAATACATAAAATCTTAAGAAGAAATATATCAGGCTTTTACTTTTAAACGATTCAAACCAGAAGAAATATATTTTTGATGTCCATACTTGGCTTTTTTGAATATTATTATTTTAAGATTTTCTAAATTTATTAAATCTATCTCTATGTCGACCATCACAATACTACATACGGAACCAGATTTACCCTTAGTGGGAACCTGTGTTAATACATGCAATGTAATGGGAAACTCAAAAAACAATTTATTAAAGTGTACCATAATTATATATTTTTTAAGAGACAAGTTACGTCGTGATCCTGGAACGACACGTTGACATTATTGACTTATTTATGTCAAAATTTTACAAAATTTTTCTCTTTGAAACTGTGTTATAATCATATAATTTTTTCTTGCTGTTTAGTAGACTACAAGAAAACAATTTTTTATGCTAGTAGCTCTTAATGTTTTAGAAACACTATTGATTTGCATATAAGTAACAAATTTTGAGTTATATTTTATATTGTGTAACAAGTTTTTTTTATATTGTAACTCCGCTCGTTAATTATGCACTGACAATTTTGTAAAAATATCACCTCACGGGCGTTGAAACAAACTTCACTGATTGCTTTAACATACATCTTTCACATCACCCTTGTCTGTCGCTAAGGTTCACTCAAAACACACAAGTTCGTTAATTATTTAGCGGTTTTGCACTTTGCTGAAGTTATACTTAATTGCCTTTTGATTGTTTCAGTAAGTTTGCCGGTACATAAGAGCAATATGTGGATTTCGACCCTACTAAGAACTGAGAGCACAATTTCAAGCATGTATAAGTCGTTTCCTGTATGAAATATTAGTGATTTCATGAAGGTCCAAAAAGACCAACCTCCATAGCAATGGTATTTGCCCAAACACCCTAGCAGCCTCAAATACTAGAATTCGGATAATAATATATCTTCAATATATTTTGTATTTTAAATATGATTATTTAAGAAAGGATAGAATAAATATAAACACGAACCAATATTCACATTTCTTTCGGCATGTAGATAATAATCTATATAAAAGAGACTTATTTAGATTTTGGTAATTTTTTGTATTATGATTTTGAGTTTATAAGATTTATGTATTTAATTCATATGTATATGTTCTGGTTACTGTAATTTATATATATATTTACATATTGATGCACCTAAAGACAAATGTCAATGTGATGTTTTGTGGGTTTGAGATGTAAAAAACTAACCCATTAAAACCAAGTTTTTATTATACTCCCTTTCTTTGTAAAATATAACAACAATTAAAGACGAATTAAAACATATAACATAACACTAAACTTACAGTAATTTAATATATTTCTAAAATGTGAGATGTTTTGAGCTTTGATATGACACTTCATGCTTTGAAGATTAAATTCTAAAAATATTTGTCAGTCAATTTAGATTTTCGAAATTCGTAGTGAAGTACCTATTATGTATACAGATGGAGTAATTCAAATTTAGAAAATATTCCGCGACATTATCGGGCGACCGTTGCTAGTAATCAAACTTTTGTAATGATTCCAATTTGAAAAAACTATTAAAATTTCTAAAAATCCGAAATTATACTATAATTATTAAATAATTTTAACGAAAATTTGATAGATCTTCTTGATCGTCGCCACGAGTCTACTTGAAAAGTTTCATATCGATTGGATCACGGGAAAAGGGTTAAAAATTGATCCAAAGTTTTTTCGACGGCAAGCAAGCAAGCAGACGCCACGAGTTAATATAAAGGGAGTAAAAATAAAAACAAATGATAACTTTAAAAATATATAAATATATATTTACAATATTTTTATTCTATGTATTTTCTAGAATATAATTACTGGATTTTCTATAGAGGGATCTGTCTATAGAGGGATAATCATTAATTAAGTTAAATTATAGAAATCTCACAAAGACGAAACTAAAGGAAAACATGTGTGGAATTTTCAAAATATAGACGTATCATTATCACCTGCAAAATGTATGTATATATACATACCATTTTGTGGAAATGTTTGTGGAAATCGTGGAAAGATGTTTCTAGCATATTCCATTCGAGTATTTGAAAGAAACTGAATTATAACCCACATATTTACAATTTTCAAAAATTTTATTATGTGAAATATTACGGTGGAATTGGTGATCATTGCATTGTGTAAAGTGATCACACCAGCTCATACAGGTCATAAGCCCTGCGCCACCCTATAAAGACTTTCATAAAAGTTATCCACATAAATAAAAAGCTTCGTCTCTAGTCATCAATAAACCACAACACCACATAAATAATGAAATTCAATGCAGCTTTGGAATAACATTCTGAAGGTTATTCATTTATTAATTTATTTATAAAAAAAATTATTCGTTTTCTCAATGTTTTTTAATGACCAAGATAGGACTAAGGCCAGATATCACGCCAGTCAGCATGGCAAATTGTAAAAATTTACGTAGTTTCTAAACTATTATTTAAAATGAAATAATTAAGATTATTTGCTTGCCTTGGCAGCGTTCCAGTATAAATAAAATTATGCTCATGCAGTTTTTAATTTCATAAATATCTTACATCCACGTAGAAAAACATTTAAAAATAATTTTTTAATGAACTGAAAGATTTCGAAAGGTATTTAACGATCTGTTATAAACATTAACCAGAATGGCGAAGAGATATTGTGATCTTATAATGTTATGATTGGGAAGCAGGAACACGTGTAATGTTATGATTGGGTTTATTTTTAGATTTAGGGAGGCTTTTAGCAGCAAATGCTATAAGTACGCGAGTTCGTAAGCCTGCCCTCCGTGTAAAACGTAAAAGACATCGTTTAAAAGAGTGAACCGTTTTTGTACGTAATTTCGAGGGAAAAATTTCCCTCGAAAGATTATGGAGGTTCATCCATCATTCTCCTAAGATGAAGCCTTAGCGTGAGCCAGATATTTGGATCAATGAGATTCAAATGAAATTATGGAATTAATTCGTCAGACATATTATGTGTGATACGTATATTAAAAAACCCAAATTAGGTATATTTCACAATATTTTTAATATTCAAAAGAAGCCCTTCAAAACCTTATTTTTCATAATAGATTCGACGCAAGTAATACAGATAATGTACATATTTATGATGATTTCGTCTACGAATACGAAGAAGGGAAATGAGCAAAGGTTGCCGAAACACGGCGTACGTGTTTGAATGTTGAAGTCAATTTAGGGGTTGTAGATTAAGACGGCATTTAGCTTGTTAACGATTATCAAAGGTGAAAAATAAGTAAAAATAGTTAAGTACATCTTATTATCAGTTCAGTTCAGTGCCAATAAAGTAGCGTTTATTGGTTACATGACATTTTAATAGTTAACAACATTTTTTTACCTAAATTTAATGAACAAATATCAAACTTATTAAGTTGGAAAGCTTAGTCTACCTACTTCGATGTACCTGTTCTGAGATTGGTAGCAATTATTAATTTCTCACAGTATGATTAAGCTTATGAATTTGCCTATACTAAATCAAATTATTTGAATTCGCTTATACTTAAGCAACTTATTTTAAATTATTTATAATAAATCAAAATAAACTCGACGACAGCGTAGCACAAAACCGTGCTCAATGGAGAATGATAAATGGGACTAAAAGTTTTGGAAGAAGAAAAAGCTTATTATTAATGAAAATACAGTATTAAATATCTATTAAATTATTTTTTCTTTTAGATCTTTGGCAAATTGGTGATAATAAAAAACTTAAACAAGAAGTTAGAGATGAAATAAAGGTAATAATAATACGAAAATATTTTAAAAGACTGTTATATCGCTGTTTGTGTTATCCAAAAAGGACTCCAAACAGCAAAGGACGCAGATCGGCCGCCACACTCGCAGTCACTCCGTCGGACGAACATGCGATCGGCGCGAGCTATAAATGTGTACTTGCTGCGAAGTTGCTGATTTTCTCTACCTGCGTGCCCAAGGACGTTTCTCATCAAAAGTTTAAATGAAGCCAATATCCGAGCAGGAACGGCTTCATAAAATGCGCGCAATGTATATTGATGACACGAGAATATCCATAGAAAAGTCAGAAGAATTTCAGTAAATCCGCAGTTTCTAAAAGAATTTTATGCAAAAAATTCCCCGGAAAGAAGGGGCGTGTACTCATCCTGCGTTTAACGCCGCCGCCGCTAGAGCCGGAAGAGATTTCATCATAATAAATAAGTGGAAGCTGTTCCGCCATCTCACGCTTTAATTTACCCATCTCTCTTCCCTCCCGCAAGGCGACGCAGACTGATGCGAGCAAACTTCATTATTACATTTCATACCCCGTTACTCACTTGTCAACACACTCCTACAGCAGCAGAAAAATATCCTATAGGAAAATGCGAGCGTTTGGGTACATTCTACTTTTCATATTTTTATTTAATTAAGCTAAACAGAGGCGCAAAGTGCCCACAAGTTTAGTGCATTATGTTATTACATTTACCAGCCGAGTATACCCGTGAAAAAGCATGGGACAAAATAATTGCAGGATTTTGAAGCTGAAAATTCATAAAGAGAAAACCATTTTCTTTTAATTGACTTTATACACTTTAACCTAAAAATAAATATAATAAAATAATTATATAAAAATGTCAAGACCGTATTATTTGGTGCGGCGACCCTTACTTGTTGAACTACAATGAAAGACGAACAACGAAATTATTATATTTAGATTAGATGTTTAAGGTAACGTGCTGTCTGCATACATTAAAACCATTTCAGAAGAAGCCGTTCATATTGTCACAGGATTCTCAATTGATATGCAGGGTTATTTTGAAAATATTAATAACCTCGCAGGACTATATTCCTGCCTTGATTGTGAGTCGAAAATGTTCAAGCTATTATGACCTAACATCAATAGTTTAAAGATATGCGACATCAAAGTTTGCATTTTTTTTTTCAATATTTCTGACTTATTTTTTGTAAAACATTGGACTATCATTATAATGAATTATATCGAATATAAAAAATTTATTCCTTTTAATACAAGTCAAATAAAATAATAAAAACCTTCGAATTCAAATTGGAAAACTTTTCAATTGGAAATTTTCTGTTTTTTTTTATCATGCATGCATGTCTACACGTCTAGTGCATACTGCTAGTGGCAGGGTTTCAAAAACTGTTCATAGTCGATACTATCGAAGGTATTCATTCTACTTGTAAAACAAATAACTTGTTAAAAAAAATGTGTAAAACAAATCTGTTGTCAAATTAATAACATTACCTTACCTCCAATCCGGTCCCCAAGAAAGAAGAGAGATTAGGTAGTGTTTCAATTAAAAACCGAAAGTGATCATTTCATTAGACGATTTATTTTAAAACAAATTAAAATCGACTGTCAATGCTAGGCTAGGAGCGAGACGAATTGATACTTTTAAGCCCCGAGGGAGGTCGCTGCCGCTTTGCGGTTGTAATTATCGGGACCTTCCCCTTAAATTCAATCTACGTATTTTATATTATCTAATAGAGTAATTAACACGACACTACACAGTATATATATATATATATTAAATAACTAACTTTTCTTATATGGAATAATTTTAATGTCACTTGTTTTTGTAAACCTAAAATCAGAAGTAGTTAAATAATTCGAAACGAGGATTAAAGAGGGAACTCACTCTCGTCTTACCCGCGTGTGCATTTAACTGAAGTTGCACTCTAGGATCCTAACAAAAAAGCAGTCATCTCACATCATCCCCGCGGACATCTCATCTTCCCCTTGCTAGGATCAAATTTTCCATACATCGTTAGTGGCAAGTCTATAAATAATAAGGATGTTTCCATTTTTATCCGGGCAAGAGGTGGATAGGATCTCCGGGAGAATAGTGTGGAGTGACTATATTTACTTCAGGGTTGTGAGACTTAATTTATAAAATTTTGGTTCATATAATAATATATATATATTATTGTCTATAGATATATATGTATATTATATATATATATATACATAATTCACTTGCACTTACTTAAAGAGAATATCGGGGGGGGGGGGGGTAGTTCGATAAAGGAAGGCAGAGAAGATAGCACCTATGTTTTCCTCAGGGTTAAAATCCATTAAGCGGAATAGATTTGTGATAGGGATAGAACAGACAGACATTGAGTTTTATAGGTATAGATTTCTGAAGATTGTTGCTTTAGTTTTGTTGTTTTTGGGCATTCTGTTCGTTAATATTATTTAATTGAATAATGTATACAATGTATAGTATTAACGTCTTCAGTGATTGTCTTTTTAATTGGCTTAAAGTCCTTTACATCATGACTTATAATTGTTAGCAAACTCTAGTTAAGAAATTCTCATGAATAATTCTACTTTCAAAAGAGTGTTCACAACGAATTTGAATGAATTTTCATAAAACGTTTTCCAGAAATTCTGTGTAAATAGACGGTTTCATCAATTTACTTAATCCGGTATAATTATCGGTGGTGAATAAATTATTGGTGATGAAAATGATCTGCATCTATTATAATTATTATTATCATTTACTAGCTGCAACCCGTCAAAAATGACGGAACATTGTTTCGTGTCTTTGCTAAGCCCTATTACAGGATCTTTTTGGCGGACAGACAGACTTTATTCAAATCTAAACATCCTTTATCCCTAATGTCCTCCGGTAGTTTAATGTACAATATCATTCCACTGTGCATGATTTAATTTTTCGACCTTATTTTCTTTCTAAACGGTTGTCTTTGCTTCTTGTGCGGTGGTCATGTTCATGTTGTTTTTTTCTCGAGAATTTAAAGGTGCTGTGTCCATTAATAATTTTATTTGTAAATAGAAGTACATTAAATTTAATTGTTTGTCTTTTTATTATCTGTTTCTAGTCCTATTAAATTTTTTTAGCATATTTTTTAGTATAATTCTTAATGTGGCATTAGCCAGAAATAGTTAGATGCTGCAGTAATTGATGTGACGGACTATTATTGCGTTGTAATTATGTATGTATATTTTCGCAAGGTTCTCTCTTGATATATATTCCAAATAGGAAAGTCGTTTTGCTATTTTTTGTTACGTACTGTTTTCAATGAAAAGTTTAGTTTATTTTCTATGATTACTCCCAAGTATTTTATATGGTTTGATTCTTTAATTGCATCCCCATTTGTGATAATTATTGGTGCATTTGGTATTATCTTATTTTCAATGTTCCAATATCCATGTAACTTGTCTTCCACAGGTGTAAGTTTTTAGTTTTAGCGTTTTATTGTCCACACATTACAGCTATAATAAATAAAATATAGTAACGAAATGGCAAAAGAGATTACGTACAGAATCCCTCGTTATATGTCATCTTCTTCTTTTGGTGTCATGTCAGGTCCCCCCAACGTTGACTATCACCCGAGAGAAAGCGTCCCTGTCCTAGGCAGCACGAAACAGCTCTCCAACACTTCTTATGCCCGTCCAGTCGCGTATATTGCGGAGCCAGGAAATATGTCTCCTTCCAACACCTCTACGACCCTCTATCTTGCCCATAAGAATCAGGTGGAGCAATTCATATTTTTCTCCTCTGAGCACATGACCCAAATACGATAGTATTTGATTATATGTCATGACAACAATAATATCGAAACCTCTAACGCCGGCCGCACACTGGATGCGTTTTTGTACGAAATTGAGTAGTACCTACGTATACTACAACATTCCAGGAATGTACGAAATACGTACATTCCTGACCTTCGAAGTAGAATTAAACATCGCACACTGTACACGATTTAGCAGTGCGTATACGTACGTAGAGATACAACGTCCGATACGATCCGCATTTGTTCGGAAATTTTAGTGATTTCGTACGATGGATATCGAAAAATTGAAATTTGCCTTGCGGGTTATTTCTATTTCAATATTCTGACGGAACTCTAATCTTCTTTGACGATCTCCGCGATGTAGTTTCTGCACTAATCGTCCATCACGAAAACATTTGTATTTGTACTTTTTCAAAACACCAAGCACACGAGTATGGCTGGTGCCTATCTTTCGAGCAGCTTCCCTAATAGAAGCTTTCGGGTAACACTCAAAGTATGTCAAAATGTTTAGATGAAAATTGTAAAAGTCTGAATTTTGTTGCTATGGGCGTTCTAAACATTTGTCTGTCTGGATACCTCTCACCATACCGCTCACTGTAGAGCTAAATTGCAATGCTTGTTTTTTGAAAAGTAAGCTTCTAATAAGTTGAATTACACAATTACATTAATTAGTCATTATTACACAATTACGAAATGGAAAAAATGAAAAACAAAACAAAATCGATAAAAATGTCTAAAATGTTCGTTCGAATTTCAAAATTGTAGTCCCATACCTGAAACAAAGTTAAACCTTCCATTTTAAACTTTTCGTCAGAACGCCTTGTCTAAGAAGTAAATAGAATTATTATTAGCTACCAATGAAACGACTTTCTTATCTAAGTCTTCAATAAGGTACTTAAAGATAAATTAGCAAGCTTGTACATCATATAAATATTATAAGAAAAGTATAACTAGTCTAGGTAATGTTGATTAAAGCCCTTGTGTACTTAAATGTATATTAGATTTCATGGATATCTTGTACGAAAGACGAGTGTAAAACCTAATGTTTCTTCGAGAAAAACTTTAATCTTTAACATTGACTGTATCGACTAGTGAAATAAAATAGGGAGTGTTTATTTTTTAAATTTTTAGCTGGTTTGATTCCCGGTTCAGGTAAGCTTTTCACTTAAGGAGTTAATGTCGTTTCAGTTCAGGTTTTTCAGGGCCCATTGATTTTTTCCACCCTGTATCTACCTGTATAACAATATATATATATATATATATATATATTAATTTTTCAGTTTTATTATTTGATATTTGTGTATTTCTCTTTATTTCATTTATTTATTTCGTATTAAATATTACGGGACTCGTTTCCTTAAAAATAAATGAAAAATATCTTTAATAATATATATATACTTTATTTGTAGTTTAGCAAAGAACACTCCCATTGTTCGGAAATCGATTAGCCGTCAAAGCTTCTTTTGATATTCTCGTAAACAGTCGATTACTTCCCGAATAAAAATGGAATAATTTAAATAAGTGAATTAATAATGCAAAGAGAAACATATAACTATCAAATATTGACGACTTGTTAAGTCGCTGGGATAGTGAAATTGGTAACACGCTGTGCGCGAAACACAGAGGTCCGTGGTTCAAATCCAGGTTCCAGCATTTAATTTTTCAGTTTTATTATTTGATATTTGTGTATTTCTCTTTATTTCATTTATTTATTTCGTATTAAATATTACGGGACTCGTTTCTTTAAAAATAAATGAAAAATATGTTTAATAATAAATATATATATATATATATATATACGTAATATTATAAAGGTAGATGCCACTGTAATAATTGTTTACATATATCATTTAGCAGATATGTTCATTCAAACGTTCATAATTAGGGTACCGAAAATATTTTCGTAATCAAAGGAAATACGAATCTTTAATACACCGCTTCGAGGAAACTTGTTAAATTATTTCTCTCGGCTGCCTCTCGATAGGTTCCATGTGTGCTCCACATTGCTAATTCTAAACGTTCCACCAACCTACTTGCGTATGCGACGCCCAAGTCACACGATTTCGATAATATAATAATAGGTATGTAAACAAAAACGTGAAGACATACTTCTTAGTAGATATTTGTGAAATTATGCTAGTTTTTCCTGGATTCTTTACTATGAAGATGGTGATAAAAACATAATTTATCGATTCATTTTACACAACTCATAAAGAGTAATAATTTTTACAAAATTAGAAAGAGTGATCTTACCGTGGACGTGAGAATGTTAAAAGGCAACCGATCAAATTTTGTAACAGATAGCGTTCTATACTATATAATACACATTTAAATCTAGCTAGGGGAGGCAGTCTAGGTTTTGCATATGGTCCTAAAGAGTAACTTTGCATAATTTGGAATGAACGGCTTTCATTTCAGTGATATTACATTAAATTTTTCCAAAACCTCGGTGCTATCATTATACCATATCTAAGTGGATACCATTTGTAAGATCCCATAGACTTTCGGAGACAATGCTACGAGAAGCTCACGGATAAAGAAGTGGTAAAACCACTCCGAAGATGGTCGCAAATCAGTGGACGGCGAGCCGCGTCCCGGTACGCCCTCAGTACGCTGACACAACAATGTGATTGACAAAGTGACTTTGGTCGCGCGGCATCGTAATGTCATAGTCCGAGAAGGGGATAAGCCTTAAATTGATACATTCAACTTTAACTGTTCGTTCCCTAATTGAATGGCATTTTTTGGTGAAAGAGCTATAGTTTTAAAACAACATGGCGCAAAATGCCATACAGCGCACGCCATGATTAATTTATTGAATGAATCATTCTACGAAGGCATAATTTCGCATAATGGTCCTGTGAATTGGTCTTCAAGATCGTGCGATTTAACACTATAGGAATTTTAGAAGGATATTTCGCTAGTCTACGCCAATAAATCAGATACGATTGATGACTTCGAAACCAAGATTGGCAGTATTTTTGCCGATATACGGTCCCAGTTGTTCGAAAAAGTGGTCGAAATTTGGGCTTCTAGATTGCGCTTGATTCGAGCGAGCTACAACACCTATATGCCCGAAATCATATCACATATAAAAATCGATGAAATAATTTTTTTTTTTCAATAAAATTGATACCATGGCCAATACCACATTTTTTAGTTTTTTATTTCAATTTATAGTTCTATACCTCTAAAAACACTCAATGGTAATATCAGGAGATTTTTATTCATCTTCGTGATGCTATGTGATGCCAACGACCGGACATGTCAGCAAAGACAAGTTGGCAGCTCCATCATGATAATTCATGCCGTTTTTGCATCTGATTAAGGCTTCCTTGGCCCCGTCAATGTGCCCTTTGACAGAAAATTGATTATGCCAACTAATAATGCGCTATTTTCTATCCACATTTATAAATTGTGAATCACGTATCCGTGTGTAGATATCAATAAGATTTTTACTATTACCATAAACCGAAATAATATACCTAAAGGTTATTCATACATACCACAAAAATTCGAAATAAGATCCATAAATTTACCATTAGTCATTTCTAGTAGAAAAAAGAACGCTACAAAGCCTATAACATTTCTACCCGTAAACGTTCGTTACACTTATTCATATTTATCCGACATAGAGGCAAGTCGTTTGCCATGGTCTAATTGCTCATGGTACAATCCCCGCCCCAGGATATCGGTTGGTAATATTTAATCTTCTATCACAAACTAGATGGAAGATTGTGACTCATAATTTTCCCACAAAAATGTTTAACTATATGTGTAAAGTCACAATTTATAATAAAAATTAAGGTGCAATGAAGATCCCGCATACTCCTGCAGTAAACGTTGCATTATGTTTTTTATACGATTTACTTCTCCATACCACCGGCGGTGTTATTATATGTGATCTAAGCTTTCTTGGCCAAATACAGTATTCTCCTGGTTTATGAGGCTCTCTTTTCTTTCAACATGTGTGATTTGTGTGAGTGATTTTTGACTATTCCTCAAGTTTAAAGTACCGCTGAAAGGGGCTTGATTTAAATCAAGAGAATACATTATGAAACGCGACGACCCAGCTGAACACCATTCCTAAATACCTAAGTGTTTCCAATAATGGCGGGACCGCTAGAAAAAGTTGACTAAAAAGGGTCTACTCTGAAGGAGATAAGAGTAATTATTGTGTGTATGAACCAAAGGTTTCATAATTTCTGAACACATTAGAAATTATACATTTTATCACATAAAAATATATTGTGAAACAGCTTTTACAATTTAATAATTAGTATGGGTAAGATAGTAACTTTAGAAGTCTTACAGAGACAAAGCTATTATTAAAATTGTATGAACTGGTTTAAGTGATCACTTTATCACATTTTTTAAAGTTGTATTATAATCAGTTTCCTTCATATATTCGAATTGTCTGTGCTAGAGATATTAATTTATAATTATCCTTCTGTGGACAAAACCCAGTAATTTTGATTTCAAAAAATACATACAAAAATATTGTTAAAATAATAAATAATAGTTTATCGGTAGATAAATTACTGATATGTTCCGGCCAAAAATAAACTGCTGGTATATTTTTGGCCGAGATATAACAATTGGTTTGTGGAATATTGACGCTGGACGCTTATCTGACTTCGTCAACGACGATGTTTCAGCTGCATCGGATGTGTTTGAAATGCCAAAATTCTTATCTCATACAGAAAATTTTAAACCAGAAAGCTTGGCATATTTTTATTTTTTTATTTTTAAATCACTAATTATTTTTACAAGAGAGGATTTTGCCACCATTCTCTGTTAAATAAATTGAATTTTCATTAAAAAATATATTAATCACAGATATTTATTTTATTGAATAAAATAACTGTCCGTTTTGTGGTGAGCGGTTTCGGACAGCTGCCGACTTTGCCAAACGCACTCGGCACAAAACGATCCGCACGAAAGCAACCATTGGGTTCCACGCGACTGAAGCGGGCTTCGAAGCTAGGACTCGCTTCATCAGCGCCAGCGTGGCTCCTACCTTTGACTCTGGTTTATACATAAATAAATAAAGCCTTTATTCATTGACCATTTTAACAATTTTAACATAAGTAAATAGAAAATGATACACTGAAATAGTAAGATATACACACATACATGCACACACACACACATATATATATACTGTGTGGTGTCGTGTTAATTATTCTATTAGATAATATAAAATACGTAGATTGAATTTAAGGGAAAGGTCCCGATAATTACAACCGCAAAGCGGCAGCGACCTCCCTCGGTGACAGTCGAATATTTATATATAAATATACGTAGTAAATGTCATTTAAGCAGCCAGTTTGTTGGTCAGGTTGTCTCTCTGACATAGGCCTCCCCTAGTTTTTTCCACTCGTCTCTGTCGTGAGCTATTCTTCTCCATCCTTTTGGTAGGTCATCTTCCCATCTCTTAATTTGACGTCCTTTTTGTTTTTTTCCATTTCTGGGATACCATTCCATTACGTCTTTCGTCCACTTTTCTCTGCTTGTTCTTATAACATGACCAGTCCAGTTCCATTTGAATTTTTTGATTTATACATAAACATAACATAAATATATAATGCCAGTCACAAGTGGCATTTTGTCTTGATCATCCCTGCTGCCTTCATACTAACACATGATACAATTCACACACTACAATTAGAGACACACGTAAGCACTAGAATATAAATGAGACACAGTCTTATCAATTTGTTAACTTTTTGATATACATCCATCATGTATCAACTAATAATCATATCACACACTCGGTATGTGATTCTCATATTTCCCAAAGCTTGTTTGTAAGACATGTGGGGGCACGTATATAAAAAAAATTAATTTAAAAAATATAAGTATACAGATATTCTCGCTGTTAGTTCTCATGATAATGTACTTTTGGTCTAATAAAAATTCACATACAAGTTGAAGAAGAAAAACTACATCCGTCATCGAGTATAACTTCGGTCATCATAGTCCAGTGGGCATAGAACTGGCTTCTCATACCCAGGATATCGAGTTCGATTCCCGATGAGGTCACAATATATCTGTGTGATTTACTTAAGCTTGGGTGTTTTTAACCATATAATTGGTCCTTAAGTCCTATTGTGGCATTAAAACATTTAAAAAAAAACTCCGACCAAGGCTGCGAAAAAACGTTTTTAATATTCATGATAATTTCTATTTTCTCTCGAATACTTTCTCGAATACTTTCAGCAGTTTGTATCTCTACAGCCGATGAAGAATTTTAATCAGAAAACGAAAAACAATCAGAAAAGAATTCTAAAAAAACTGTGAAGCTAACAAAAACGGTAGAGGCAACAAACGTCGACTAAAATATTACCAGGATAATGGAGTAAGATTAAAAATCTAAGAGTGGGACATAAAATATCAAAAAATGCTTTGCAATCACTTTGCTTTACTGTCCATTCGGGAATACTTTCTGTATAAATCCGCATTTGGCTGGTGGAAATCCACACTTTGCGGGAAACACTTTCAGAAACATTTAAAAAGGAGCAAACAACGTACTCCGTATGCATTGAAGGTTCTATAACCAAAATGGCCTTTTTGTGAAGTTGGAACATTTAATACCTTTGACAAATTTGTTTGTATTTCGGAAAATCCTTATTGCTTTACAGTTAGTATAAACTTGCAAAAGTAGGAGTATCTTCGTTTAGTAGAACTTGAACGAAATGGAATGCGAAATAAATAACTTCATTATTAATTCTACGACACTTTTAGTTTATCTGCTAATGTCTATTATCTCAAAAATAACCTATTTTTTACAGCTTCAAGTAAAACGCGCGCAAATTTATTAATCGTAAAAATTTTGGCTTGCTGGATTGATAATTGTAACTTCTCCTTGCCGGGGAACTTAGACACCAATTTTGCCACCGAGAGATTATGAAATTATGATTGCGTGCGAAGATGTATGAATGTAAATGATGCTCTCTATCCTCTTTGCCTACCCCTACATATATGTATATATACATATATGTATATATATATATATATATATACATATATGTTATAGTATAGGTTTTCACGGGTGTTAGAAATGTTAGTATTAAATTATTTGGGAATAACCCGCGTCAAAATCTGGTCCTCAGAAAGACCATTCGTCAATCGAAGTTTCGCCTGAATCACAACAGGCATCTTCAGGGTGTCTTGTTAATAAATTTCCGTCACGAGGGGCAGTGCGAGCACGTCCGTTCGTATCGGAAGCTTATTACCAAATGAGGTCTGGGACAATAGAGATGACGGAATACGTCTCCCAACGGCATGGAAAAACATTTTATTCAACAGTAGATTTCATAGTAAAAATAATATATTAATGCGCAAAAATCAATTAATACAACCACCGAACACAATAGAAGCAACATCGAGTACAAAGCGCATCACAAGGAGCCAGACAAACGCCATTAAGGCCAACAACGGCCGGGAACATCCAATATCATGATTCAACGTCGTTGACGCGAATCGTCTTGATCGATGATGAGCGAATCGAATTGAAACGAATGATCAACGCGAAACGTCGGTTGACGAATGGTCCTTCTGAGGACCAGATTTTGACGCGGGTTATCCCCAAAGAAATTAAGACTAACATATATAT
>JADDOH010010667.1:0-27339 GCA_016648135.1 Agrypnia vestita
TTTTTATTGACAATTTGCTTTTATTTAAAATGAAACTCCGTAATCACATTTATGATTATTGAACTAAATTTGATACTTCTTTAAATGAATCCCATTCCCTCCCTCTTCCCACCCCTCCCATTTTATGCATTATCATAATTTAAATTTATCACACATTCTTTATCATTGTTTTTGAATTGAAATGAATTAAATTGAATTGAATTACTCAGTTTTTTTTACCAGCTTCGAGGAAACTTCACTGGTCATACTGAACGAATATTTTTGATATTATATAAATTTTTTATTACATTGTACTGTATGTTCCACAAAATAAAAAAAATAAAAATAAAATTATGTGTTACTACGAATACCAACTAGAAAAATAGCATCAGAAAATAACTGTATGTTTGCATGTATTCGAAACAGAAGACTTACGATCCATAGTCATTTAATCGCGACAGCATCTTGAGAACATTAATTAAAATTAACTATGATTCAAGTATATAAATATGTTGGTATTAAAATTTTTGCAATTTCATATGGCAGACATAATAAGTAATGATATCTCTATTATGTAAAGTAGATACATCAATCATAGGAGACAACGATTTTCACAAATCCCAATAATAATAATTTTGTTGTCTGTCTGTCTGCCCGTAAATTCCTACGTAACTTTTTGATTGTTTTAAAAAAAATTTCACCCCACCTACATTTTCTACACAAATTTATACCGTTTGATAAGTCTTACAAACAATTTTAATACTTATTCTTTAAGAACCGACATGTAAAAGTACGTCATTTTTGACGGGATTAGCTAGAATATAAGAAGCATAAATAAGACTTTTGGCATTTATATACATCTACATACAGGTGTACCAGAGCTAGCAGCCGAACCTTGGCCGATAGATTCCTGCCTATGTTATGACTCTAAAATGTTCAAGCAACCATGACCTATAATATCAATGGTTATGGAGATATGCAAAATCAAAGTTTGCATTTATTTTTCAATATTTCTGACTTATTTTTTCCTTTTTTGCATTGCAGTTGAATTATCATCACAGTAATTTATATATATTATGAAAAGTTCATTCACTTTGATACAAGTTGAATAAATTGATAAAAACCTTTCAAAAATTGAAAATAGATTTTTTTAAAAAGGTTTTTATCATTTTATTTGAATTGTATTGAAACCAATGAATTTTTCATAATCGGTATATGTTACTGTAATGATAGTTGAAGTTTTTCAAAAAATAACTCAGAAATATTGAAAAAAAATGCAAACTTTGATATTGCATATCACCATAACTACTGATATTAGGTCATGGTTGCTTGAAATTTTTAGACTCATAACATAGGCATGAATATACCGGCCAAGTTTCTGCTGCTAGCTCTGGTACACTCTGTATATGTAATAGTACTAACCGAATCATGGCTCAATAATTATGTATATCAATATTCCTGATTATAGTGAATGCCCAGCATACACTTTTTACAATAAATGTGATGGTGTAGTAATATAACTAAAATACAATATTAAATAAAGTAATTAATACGAAATCCGATTTCACATTGCGATAGTGTTAAAGTTAAATTTCAGTATCATGGCTTGCCATTTTCTATACCCGTAATATCCTGGAACCTTCAAATATATGCATTTAATAATGCTCTAGATCAATATTTGAAGTAAAAATATTCGTAATCAAATTATTTTAAGATTATGTATTAAATATATGATTATGTATTAAACATAGTTTAAAATATTTTTAAATGCATTTGTTAGATTTACGAAAGCATGCTCCATGCACGCGGCGCAGACAATGCAGCGAAGGTGTTATCAAGATAAATAATTAAAGCAAAACACAATGGTTGGAGACCCCAGTCTAGACGAAACTTGTTATCGAATAATAATGCAAGGTTAAAACCACGCGAAAATACAACAACAGAAAACATTATCAAACGATTTAGACGATATAATTAATAGAAAAAAAACTAACCCATAAAAACCAAGTTTTTATTTTACTCCCTTTCTTTGTAAATTAAGTTTACCATCATGTAATTAAATAATTGATTGACCGAAAATGAAACATGTCTAGAAAAATATCTATGTCAAAAATCTCTAAAAATATCACTTTATCTTCATTTGAATTTTCTTTTCGTTTTATTTCCTCTTACATTCCTTTTGGCGAATGTAAATCTTAACAATTAAAGACAAATTAAAGCATATAACATAACACTAAACTTACAGAAATTTAATATATTTCTAAAATGTCAGATAAGCTTTGATAAGACACTTCATGCTTTGAAGATTAAATTCTAAAAACATTTGTCAGTCAATTTAATCAAGATTTTGATAGATTCAATTATCAGCAATATCGTATCTTATGAATTTCCAGCGTCAAATGATTTAAAATAGTCAGAATCAGATTTGAAATCTAAAAGAAATAAATTATTATTTGATTTCTTCCCAAAAAACCGAATTTTGCTGTCATCTGTGAACCAGTTGTCATAAATTTTCGAAATTCGTAGTGATGTACCTATTATACCGACGTAGTAATTCAAATTTTAAATATTCTGTGACGTCGTCAGGCCGCTGTTGGTAGTAATCAAACATTTGTATGGTTTTCAATTTTAAAAAACCATTAAAATTTCTAAAAATCCACAAATATCCAAAGGTTTTCGTCAATCAAGCAAACAGACGATACGAATTAAAAGAAATGGAGTAATGAACTTTGTTTTCACCACTTTTGTATTGAAAAATATCAACAAGTTTCAGAGCCCATGACCCCTTCGTTAGGATACAAATGTATACCTACTAACAAATTAAATAAAAAAATTGAAGTATAGACAATCAAAATATATAAAAAAAATAGGTATATGGAAAATGAATAATATAATATACTGAAGTACCTACTTAACATGAAAACAAATTTAAATGATAACTATTTGTAAAAATGACCTGGTTATTTATAATATTCAATTTTCCTACTATTAACACTTTTTCTTATTTAAAAATTTCTAATTTGTCAAAATTCTGTAAAATCTGTAAACCCTTATTAATATCAAAAGAATGACCCGTAGCCAAAATATGGTCAGAAAATTCGGAATAATTATTGCAACTTAAACACCTTAAGTGTTCCTTAACTCTAACTTCAAAATTTCTACACGTTTTTCTTATATAAAAACAATCACAATCGTTATTTTTCAATGTCACCACAAAATTATTTTGTACTTTTTGAAGAAGATTTAGACAACGTCTGAGAAACTAATGTTTTCTCCGATGTATTTTGGGCTCGCTCGCAAACACGCTGCCGGTTAACGCGTGTACTTAGATGAATTACTACAATAAGTACCAAAAACAGGTAATCAATCAAACAGGCAGTCTTAGAGTAAATATTTCGTATACGGAGAAAACTGATTACAGAATCATTTGTCGAAATCTCACTCACGTGACCAACCACAGGTGAAAAATAATACGTACGGCGACACAACACCGGAGCATATTCAGCTGACGTGTGCAATTGTCGGAGACGGCAGTCACTGTCGAAAATCTATTTGCAGCTTCGCAGATATGAATATTTCGAGCGCACAACCACCAGGAGCCCAGCGCGGGTGTGTGGGACGTTGACGGAGGAAAACAAACAGAAAAAATGTCAAGAAGTGTTCGCGGGGAAGTACCCGCTCTTCCGCGGTGTTTGAATTCCCAGCGCTCGGGGCAGAAATCTCAAACTCCTCTCGGGCGAGGGCGGCTGCGAGCCGGGCGGGAGATTCTGCAACATTTTCGGTATCAGGAGCCCAGACTCGTTGTTAAAATTTATCGCAAAAATATTATAGGCGCATTCGTACGTTTTATATAAAATTCACGCAGAAGTCGTTTATATAGAAATCATACTATATATAAATACTGGTGAAAAACAGTGTTATACAGGGTTATTTGGAAAACATTAATAACCTCGCAGGACTATATTCCTGCTGCTATATATACATGCGACATCTAAGTTTGAATTTTTTTTCAATATATCTGGTTTATTTTTTGTAAAACTTTGGAATATCATTACAGTAACTTATAAGAATATGAAAAATTCATTCAAATAAAATAATAAAAACCTTCCAATTCCGATTGGAAAACATTCCGATTGGAATTTCCGAAGGGTTTTTATCATCTTATTTAACTTCTATTGAAACGAATGAATTTTTCGTAATCGATATAAGTTACTGTAATGATAGTTCAACGTTTTGTAAAAAAGAAGACAGAAATATTTTTAAAAAAATACAAACTTTGATATTGCATAACTCTATAACTATTAATATTAGGTCACGGCTGCTTGAACATTTTCGACACATAATCAAGGCAGGAGTATAGTCCTGCGAGGTTATTAATGTTTTCCAAAAAACCCTGCATAACAACGCGAATATTTCAGATTAATAAAAATGTGTTTTGTTTTCATCACTTATATATTGAAAATATCAACATGTTTCAGGGCCAATGGTCCCTTCATCAGGATACAATGTATAACAAATTAAAAAACAAAAATCGAAGTAAAGACAATAAAAAAATAATATGAAATGAATAATAATTAAGTACCAACATGAAAACAAATTTAAAATATGTAAGAAGGACCTGGTTATTTATAATATTCAATGTACTATTAACACTTTTTCATATTTCCAAAATTTCTAATTTATCTAACTGTAATCCTGTATAATTTATTATAAAATTTATAAACCCTTATTAATATCAAAATAATGATCCATAACCAAAAGATGATTCGAAAATTCGGAATAATTATTGCTACTTAAACATCTCAAGTGTTTAAGAAGCAGTAATAAAAAAATAATGAAACATGTTGATATTTTCAATATATAAGTGGTGAAAACAAAATACATTGTTATTAATTATGTTACCACAAAATCCTTTTGGTCTTTTTGAAGGAGTTAATTAATTCCATAATAAATTAACGATGTTTTGCGGTACTAAACAAAGTTGACAAGTGTCTAATAGATAATTAAATACGAAAATAAACTAATTTGAAAACAAAATACCTGAATAGGTATATTAAAATATTTTAGAATTTGGTTTGAAAATTTAATTTATAAATATACTAAGGTATAACCGAAAATGCGCTTTATTATTGGGGGACAGCACGCATATTTGGAAGCGCTGATATTCATAATGCCTTGTAGCATATAACAGGGATGAATAAAAACTTTTCCAATAAGCAGCGGCATCATGGGGTGACTTTTCTATATTCAGATACCGTCCCAGCAACATTTAACCGACTTAGTATATCTGGAGCCGTGCTACCGTGTCGTACAGGCAAAGCCGCCTACTCACCTACTCAACCTGTCAAATACATATTCTTTTAGGACAACAACGTGATATGTAACGCAAAAAAAAAACAATTCTTTATATCACAAATAAACAGAAAGATGAAAAACCAACTCATTAAATCGTGCATCTGAATAATACACAAAATTTTAAGGAAGTGATCAAAGTGTTTGGTCATTTGTATTGTATTAAAATTATACACGACTTAACGCAGTAGACTAATTAAAACTGTTGCAAATAAAAAACAAAAAGAAGCATGTATAAGGGCAGCCTGACAATCTTTTCAAAATGTGCATAATTTTACCGATATAAAAACACTTTATTACAGACACTGGAAGAATACGCGAATGACAGATTTAAAACGCAAATGCACCGCAGGGATACGACACAACAAATAACGAATGCAAAACTGAAACAAAGAAAACAAGTCCCATTTTTTTTAATAAATAAAAAAGAGGCCTGGATGATTAACCAGATGAAAGAATTGAGGAAAGGAGACAAATAAGATGGCCCAGACAAAAATACATCCATCAAATAGTGAGAAAAGCGAAGAATGCTGATTCTGTATGATATCCAGGTCAGAAAAGAACGTATTTCATGTTTTATTTCTAGATTCCTGATCTTTGTTTTAATTCATGCATTATGAATTTTATTGATTATTTTATAGTTACATATTAAAGGCATTTATAAACGAGCATTTATAAAAGATTTGATCACCATTTTCATATCGTCAGATCTTTTTCTGTTCGTTTTTATGTCTTCGAATTGTTGCTACTCTGTAAAATATAAAATGAAATAATAAGATTTTCATCTTCTTCTTCTTCATCTACCGTCTTCTACTTTGAAGGTTAGGTACGATCAATTTGCGGTATGCTAGTTAATCGTATGCAAGATGTACGAGTATTGAACCACCGGGATTTCGTATATTTAATTACAATACTATCTTTCTACCTACCTCTCTGCTGCCTTAACTAACTTAACTGCCTTAACTCCACAGAATTACTCTGAACTATGCAGCTTCCCTTCGTTTGATAGTTGTTAAAAGAACTTTTGGCTTATTCATGCGGCTTAGTATCTCATAATAGTAATGTGGTCATCCCTTGAGACTTTTACCATGGTTACTTTGAATGAATGTTGTAAAGCGAAATATGTTCATGCCATGAAATGCATCAGTTGGGTTAGGTTAAGTTTTTCGCAATTCACAATAAGGTTTTTACAATTAAATTTAAAGTCTATTCGTCGGAATAACGCGGATAAAAACAATCGATTTAGTGCAGACATTTTCCCATTTATCACAATTTCCACGCGGCGTTTGCTCCGGCAATTATTTAGCTATTAATGGGATAGGGATGAATCGATTACCCGGGCATTATCTTGTCTCCGTGTCGCATTACACAATCCGCCCCGGGCGCCAGGCAGTGCCGAGCGATTACCTGCTCGATTATTACGATTAACAATTAATACAAACAACAATTATACAACCCCCACGCGTCTAGACGCCGCGCCGCGCTGTGCGACATATCTAGTCCAATATATCAAATATATTGTCACGTATCGTGAGTGCGGGAAGCAAATGAAAACACTGGAAATGAAGTAGCGATTTTAAGTAGCGTAATTACTGATTAATACGTCTGTAAACTGTTTATTATCGCTGGGTAACACGTATTTATCGCTCTAGGATATTCAATTCTCACACATAGAAGTTGCACTTATTTATTTCGCCAACAGAGTACTCCGCTCGATTTTTTCGCTGGTATCTATCGCTTAGATTATCTCACGACTGGCCACCCTAGCTGTCGCCTTGCGGAGAAGGCTTCCGTCGCTTCTAATCGTTTGTAGACGTTTACTGAAGGTTGTAGATAATTGTACATCATTCTAGATCCTGCGATGGTGTTGTGTCATATTACAAGGGATTCTGACAGCTTTGCATTCCATACAACAATATCAACACTCTTGTATTTTCATTTATTCACATATTTCTTTTTCTGCCTCTAAGAAGTAACGGAATTATGACAACTAACCAACAAAGACAACCAAATTATTATATTTAGATAGAGAGGATTAATTCAACCAACAATTAAGTTGGCGACGACCTTTATAATTTAGATAAAACTGTGAATCTAATTTAAGCCGCGCGCGTTTTTTGACATGACATCATCAAAATCGTTTTATTCAATGTTTCGACATTGAAGTGGCGGTAGCGGCTTATTCTATCCACAGTCCAGGAAACGGTTTGATAATTTATAAATTTTGTGACACTTAGCTCCTTAAACAAAGCAAAGAATTCATTGTTGTAGCGTCTGCGTATTATCCTAGTCCATTATCTGGAATAGGTCCAAAGGTACGCTTCAAAATTTTTCTTTGAAAAATCTCCAGTGTTCGCTCGTTTCTCTTAATCAGTACCTTAGCTGCGTAT
The DNA here is from genome assembly GCA_016648135.1 of Agrypnia vestita. Taxonomy (NCBI): domain Eukaryota; kingdom Metazoa; phylum Arthropoda; class Insecta; order Trichoptera; family Phryganeidae; genus Agrypnia; species Agrypnia vestita. Next base: position 7,722 of record JADDOH010010667.1, read on the forward strand.
ATGAGCACGGTCTGATGAGCTTTTTGTGCACTGATATTGTTTTATTTCTGGACAGCAGTCTGACATTTATCTGATTTTGGAGGCGGGAATCACATAATGTGTTGTGACGTTGCCAGGAATCGAACCCGGAACACCCGATATTAGAAGGCCGGTTCCTACTCAGCTCCTTTTTATTTATTTATTTATTAATTTTATTTTCGGGGAAAATTAACAGCAAAACAACAATCTTAACAAGTATGAAATAATTTTAATAATGGTTTTTAAAATTATGCCAATTATAAATTTTCCACTCAATATAGTAATTTACTTTAACTTATTTTAACAGCGAGTGGAGAGGGTGAAGGGGAATGTGGGACTGGAGTAAAAGGGAAGATATAATGTACGAATTAGTTTGGGTGCGGTAGTGTAGGTATTGTTTGTTTTATGTTTCTTATTGTTGAGTTGAAAATGTCAATGTGGTGATAGTTTGTGTTAAATGAATTTGTGGATCTGTACATGAGGGAGTTTTGTTTTGAGTTGGTCTTCAAAAGGGGAGATGAAAAGTAGATGAATGTCTGTTATTGCGAGTTAGGATGTGGTAAGAAGTTCCGGACTATCAACTAGATTGTGTGTTATTTTGAATAGCATCACCGCGTCAGCTATGTTTCTTGGACGAGTTAGGGTCTGCATGTTAAAAAACTTATATGGATACTCATAGCAAACGGATATTAAAATGAACCACAAGTTGAATGCTTGATGATATTAGTTATAAACAAGACCGCCAGAGTGACATGTGGCATCCCGCGCTGTCCGTCAATTAATGGTGATCGGACAGCGGTGTTTAGAAGGAGAATTACGGACGTAATTAAACAGGAAAACGGCGAACTTTAAATCAGATGTAATGAAAGACCAGAATGCAAATGACACCAACCGGCGAATGGCGACTGCGGCGGGCAATAATCGCCCACACCCCGCACTTGCGTCTCGCGGTGTTGTAAAATGTAATGCCGAGAAATTAATTATACCGGTGTTTACCTGGGGACTCTAATAGCGTTTGTTAATTATTTTTTGATGTGACACGTCTCAGGGCGCACCAGGTAGAATAGAATAGAAAAATGACACATGAAACGACGTCTTGTTGCGGAAGTAACGTCATTCCTTTAACTAATCGCACACATAGACAAACATAAACAATAACTTTGCTGTTTGTGGTCCAATTTAGATAAAATATACTGCATTCAATTTCTGCATTTGTCTCACTAAACACTACGAGAAGCGAAGATCGAGGAACGTAGGGAAGTTGGTATGAGATAGGCATCTTCGCTGGCGAACACCAGCGACCGATGAGAAACACTCACAATATTTTTAAAATAAAGTAAAATTTTCATTTCATCTTCATCAGATATCATTTTTCCACAATAAATAAGAACATCTGGTATGTAAGTAGTAGTTCTCGGCGGAATATAATTTCGTATATGATAGATTACACGCTCAAGCGACCGTCAACCAAATTTATCAATATTTCGCTATTAAATTGAGCCTGTGTCATAAAGAATACATCAAGGTTGCCATCTCTGGATGATATCTCGTTAAAGTGGTTGATCATTCTAAGTAAAGAAGAGAAATAGCTGAGATTGGTGTTACACAACTTGGTGTGGAGATCTCAGGGATCGGACAGGGATGTTTATGTACATTTGTGACAGTACTGAGGGGGGTATGTAGTTTGTTATTGACTATTCTGTAGTGCCATTTGGTCTGTAATTTTTTGAGTATTTTCTAAAGGTTTTCAGCGATTTTTCGAATTAAAAATGTAAACACGGATTAATTCTTTCCCATGTTTGAGCATGAGTGAAGAATACTATGCCGCCGGTCCCTGTCTTATGCAATCTCAAGTAGGAGGGCCAGAATTTCTCTTCGGGTTGTCAGCCGAACGCGTTTTGAGCAACATATACTGTTGTATATATAGCTACTATGCCAATATGTTCTGCCGCCCAGTCATTGGCGCCACTGTGAGATCCTCCAGGTTAACCTCTTGTCCATAGGCCGACGCTACGTGACCAGCATGGTCCCAGTTCAGCTCTGCGATCGTCTCGATGATAATGTGGACAACCTTCGTTTTTTGCCATATTCACTCGCTGTTCTGTCTCTTACTGAGTTGGTCAAATCGACGCTGCTTGTTACATAGGCATTTGTTTAACAGTCAGAAATGAAAAAATGACATATTTTTGTAAATCGTTAGTTCTATTATGCACCAAAAGATCATCTTTGTGCGACATTCCATTATTGTTTTATAATGAAATACATTTGATAGTTTTCTTTTAATTTATTAATTTTAAAATATGGTTGTTTTGTTATATGAATATAATCAAAATAATTAATTTTTTCACATGCACATGAAAAATTATCACGTTTAATGTTTACAGTATTTACTATTTGAATAAGATGAACAAAAAAATTTAAACCATATTTTGCACTTGCACTAGAAGTGTGACATGTATACAGGTAAATAAAGATAACCGATTGCTTACTGGTGTAGTGGTTGTGATTCTCACCTAGTGATTTAATAGTCAGCGGTTCGAGCCCCATTCCAGGACGCCAGAAAGTTTACCGTCCTATTTTCACAGCAAAAGCGTTTAGCTTAGTTTGAAAATATCAAGAATATTAATGCACTCGTATTCCATGTGCGCAACTCTATTTCTTAAAAAAAAATAACTGGATAATACGCTTTTAATTTAGATTAACATTTTAAAAACTTACTGAGCAACGCATTAATGGCATCATGGCGTGTATATAACGTAGTCTCCCAGAAACTGTCCATATGGTTTGGCATTGATGAAACTTAAACTACATTTTCGAAGTGTCAAAATTGAGCAATATTTTGTTTTTGAAAGAATGTTTTAAAATATTCAAATTATAAGATCAGAAAATGACATGTAGGTAGGTACACATAATTCGTATTTCAAAAAAATTAACATTTCGTACCGGTTAAATCATAGACGTACTAGTAATATAAACTAGTTACAAACCAAAATATCTGACACACAGAACGACAACACGAATTACTGTGAACATAGATGCACATTGAGGGAGTTGGTCTAGGGGTGTCCAAAATGTATAAATATCCGCACGATATATATAAAATATGAATATAATACACAACCCTGTTTATATTTGTATCTCTTTTACATGTATGCTGCGCTATAATAATGAAAGAGAAAAGACCATGGAATAAATACCGCAATTCGCTAATAACTTCATATGCATTCGTTGTTAAAAATTATGTTTTATTGTCCTTTCTTATACGTGGTTATGAAAATAATATCTATCTCTTTCTGACTGACACATTTAGTACGCAATAGAAGACAGCAGAAACTAGATGTCTCAGATTTGTTTTTTAGTGACTAATCTATATTTATAGTACGTCTATGGTTAAATGCAATAGATACCTACTTAGTCTCCTTTCAAATTTCCCCACAAAGACATGAATTAACGGAAATTCCTTGTCCACAACTTGGCACCACGTCTGATGCCAATATGTTCGTTATGTTTAAAATAATTGCAACAAGCGTTTTTGAAACACTTTTTAAAAGGTCAAACTAAATATTCTTAAAAAGTATAGTGTCTTATTAAATAGGTAGCGGTTTTTTCAAGAATACTCGGTTTGGAACAACATTTTAAAAAGTATGCCTTTTGTAAAAAATGTTATTATGCAAGAGTAAATACTTTAACTGCATTGAAAGACGTACCTACTTCCGTCATGACAGTCCACTCGCCTGAAGAAGGGGTTTGTTTATCTCTGTACAATTTTGTACTCTGTGAATGTAACAGTTTCCTTCGAATTTGCCTGCAAAGCAAGCTTTTGGCATAAAGCCGCATTTGTTTCGTTTTCGCGAGAACAGACCGCGAAACAGTAGTAAATAAATTATAGTAGCGGGCAATAAATACGATCTGTCTGACGTTAATATTACTAATCGCGTAAATCGTACAAACATGACGAACAAACTGAATGGTATTGGTAAATAATAATGTCCGGGATAAATAGTAATATTGGCGGCGCTCGTCCGCAGCCAGCCTGGCGGGCGTTTATCACCGTTAGATTGGCTATGAAGCCGACATTACGGTGATGTATGGCCGACTTAATTGCGCGGTCGCCAAAAGGGCGGGAAAACATGTTGCCATAAGCGAAAAAAAATATGTGCGGTCGAGTGTCCCTCGCGTGCCCCTCGTCTGCGGCCGTTTTGTAATTAAAACTAAACAAAACACGGCCGCTTCGCAGAGGTCGCTCATTGGAGGGCCATGATTTTCACTGACGTAAGAAAAACATCGATTTTTGATGTGTAACATCTTTCCTCTCGCTTTTCTGCAATCTGTGGCAGTGATTTCGTGAAAATGGACGGTTATGCGTAACAGGAAATAAGACGCCAGGGAAGCGCGCGCAATTTCAATCAATCATGAAAACAATCATCTTATAAATCAGCTTATAAACAACACATGATTTAAATGGTTAGGTTAGGTTAGTTAGGGATCAGTCAGAAATAACTCTGACCATTTTTTTAAAATCGAAACGCGCAAACGGAATACGTGTTGAATTTTCAAACTAAGGTAATAATAGCCTGTGCTATGAAATAGGACTAACTTGTTGGTGTTCTGGAACGGGGCGTTGGACCACCAACCACCAGATCACTAGGCAAACATCATGACCATTACACTAACAAGCTATTCAAACAAAATGCGATTATTTCTCGGGTGACTGCATTATATAATGCAAAGATACCGATGGATACTACTTTTAAATACCTTTTTAAATAGATAAATTATGTTAATATGTTAATTGATTTATTAATTTTTAATTTTAATTGATGAACTGTAATTTTTTGGATTTCATGTTGGATATAACGGATGAGCCTGTCTCCTTTGACAAAGATCTCGGTCTAGTTTAAAGGAGACAAACAACATATTTTACGTATTTATTTTAACACAATAATAATGTAACATAAACATTGTAAAAATTTCTCGGGCCAACCTTACATGTATGTATAAAAAGTCATTTCATACGTGTGTGTGCGTGTTTGTACATTTATGTTACAAACTATAATGCTGTTGCACGTCGACTATGAAATGTATTGACTTTTTTTAAAAGAACCTACATGCTCGCTGAATAGAAGTATGTCGATAGGAAGGAATTTGTATTGCACAGTTCAGCATGCAGGTGATATTATGATCGAACAAATGTGATAAAAAAGCGTCTTGTATGCGCATGCGTGCCAGTAATAATTTGTACGAATGAGGAATTATGCAATTATCCGTACGGCAACACCGGCGGCACCGTAAAAGCGGGAAAAGAAAAATGTTAAATGGCGGACTTGGCTTTGTCCGGTGAAAAGCGCTGCACATGTCATTTAAACTGGGGTATTCGAAATAAATTGTGTTTCTCAGCAATGATTAATATGTTTATTATATAATATAATGATACTTTAGTTTGGATTATTGGTTATTATTATGAGTACAATGAAATTTGACTTGAGTTAATATTATGAATACAGTCATACTTTGAATTGAGTCAATATAATGAATAGAGTAACGATTCGGGTAAACAAAATATTATGAAAAGAGTTACAATTTTGACTAGGTTAATATGAACAAAGCTTCATTCTGGATAACTTAATATTATGAATATAGTAACATTTAGAATCGGATTAAGATTACGAATGTAGTGACGTTCTGAATTAGATAAAGGTAATAGTTCTGTTTACAAGAATTTTATTTCACGTCGTCGTAATGTAGCCATTTAATGTCTTGATGATGTTTGTATGAAGCATAAAAATATTAATAGATAGCTGTAATATGACTCAAATTATTGCTGTACTATAATAAAATTATACTTTTTATAAGAATTGAGAAAGTTTGTAGGTAGGTTTATTAGTGGACCTTAAATGAGACAAAGGGAAAGATGTAAAAGTTTGGTGGCTGTCATCTCTAATGGTAACGAAACGTAGAAAGAGTCAGCATACGAGTATATTTAATTAATGTTAACAAAATTAGTAGGTTCACTACTCTAAATTCATAAATCGATAACGAGTAAAACAAAATGTTTCCATTCCTGTAGTCGTTTACACTGTTTAAAAAACAAGAGAAGTCCTCTTTCAAGTTGATTGAAAATTGGATTTGCCAATGGTAGTCATCGTGAAATATTTTTCCTTGGAAATACTATCACGTTAAAATTAATTGGATAAAACATCTCAAACAAACTGCATAAGGTCTTAAATAATATTTTCTAAAATACTTGCAGCGCACGTTCGCTCGCTACGCGACTTGAATAAAACATAACCTTACACTCCGACGGCGGGAAATAATTCATTTTTATCCCCGCGTTTGGCTAATTTCGGAAAACGCAGCAAATCATTGTCGCCTGGCGCCGCCGCGCGATGCCGCCGGTATTTTTGAAATGTTGAAAACGAGTAGAAAGCGAATTTCAAATGGCCTTTCCCACCACGTAGCGTTATAAAAAAATTAGACTTTCTGTAGCATTGTCGCGTTGCTTGTCACATTGTGGCGCGCGCGGAGACGCGGCACGAAATGCCCATGTGAATTTTTCCATTGTTTGCACACAATGCAATCTCACGGTGTTAACGATCAACCGGACATGTATTTTTACACAGGTGCCTGCATAGACATTAGTGGAGTGTTTTCAACAGTCGGAAAGTGAAATTGGGTGAGGTATGTTTTCAATTGTTATCGAAAAATGTAGGTATGTTATTATTGCTACGATGCGGTGTTGACTTTCTGTCGAGGACGTTTTAAAATGTGAAAGTATTTACCGCTCGTCATTTTTTTGTGAGAATGCTATGGATTGTGAGAACTTCTTAGAGGTCGGAGAACATTCTTTCGTGAACTTTCTTTAAAAAATATTACTAAGAGGCAGAATCAGAATGACTGTAGAGTTTTGTTTTGCAATCTGTTTCGAAAAACCGGTGTAAAGGTTTTTGTGATACCAGTTCCATTGAAACTAGATCAGAGAAATTTAATTTAATTTCATTACGTGCATTTAACATCGTGTATTAATGATTCAAGGACACTAAGTCAATGTGTATCGTGTTTATAATAATAAACTGTAAACAATTATCATAGGAAAGTGCAATAAATTGTTAAAACTATGAATTATGGCTGTGGTTATTACTATTATGAAAATTATGGATTGGTGAATTAAGGAGATCTAAGTTACCCAATTTAGTATTAAACATATTATATGATCGATATATAAGAGTTTTTCTGTGAGTTGGTGTTAAAGCGGAGGAAACTAGAAGTATCAATTGATCTGATGAGGTTTTCAGGTATTCTGAAGGCGATTCATTGGAGCGAAGCTGTGCAACACAACTCTAGACGTGGCTAGTTTATGTAGGATAGGCGTCAGCAGTGTTTATACAAGTCATCAAGAGTGTGATGTCGAAGAAGTACAGAGAAAACGGAGACGTAAATGCAAATTTTAAAATATGACACAATCCGGCTAATAACAATGCAAAAATAATTAAATTATCCGGCTCGAAGGACCAACATCTATTTTTTTATTTTATATATATTTTTTAACGCTTCAACAGGCCAAAGGGCTCAATTACAGAAGCGAAACACATCACAAAACACCCGGGCTTGAGTAAATCACATAGATTAGTTGTGAACTCACCGGGAATCGAACCAGGAACCCTCAGTGTGAGAAGCCAGTGTCATACCCACTAGGCTACGAGGGATTTCAGAAATTCAAGTTACCGTTTGACGGAACATATTTAATTAGGCACGAAATATGAATTCGTATAAAAGGTAAAATGTTTTTAACTGTATTGTGCGTACGATAATTTCTATCATAAATAATAAATACGTATCGTCGCTCCATTCTGTAGCACCATATATTGGCAGGTTTCAGCAATTTCTAGGTGAAGGTAATTGATAATTTATTACACATTCTTATACAAGCAAACCGATTGCTCTAAGCGATTATTACTTAAAAATAAGAAAATATTTATCAACAATATAGTTCGTAAAAAATGTAAATGTAAGTAACACCATGATCACCGAGATTAACTTAATGTTTTGGAATTAAGATACAAAATGACATAATTTAAAAAAATGAAGAAGTATACGAGTTTTATCTACTTTGTATCGGTATGTAAATTCCATGGATCAGTAGAAAAAATATTGTTCTTTATTTTATTTTATTTTATTTTCATTTATTGGTTTTCTTACAGCCATATAATTAATCAATCTTGAAAAAAAAAACAATAATTGATGTACAGAGTTTTGGGCCAATTACAAGAAAACACATATATACAATCGATAAAAAATAAGAAAAAACATGTCCAATAGTGAGTTTGTGTGAGTGTGTGTATTTGTGTGTTTATTTATTTATTTATTTTGTTCTGGGAAAAGTTAACAGCAAAACAATCTTAAAAATTTTCCACTGAATTTAAAAATTTACTTTAACATACATTAATAGCGAATGGAGAGGGTGGAGGGGAATGTGGGACGGGAGTAGAAGGGAAGATATAATGTACAAATTAGTTTGGGTGCGGTAGTGTAGATATTGTTTGTTTTATGTTTCTTATTGTTGTGTTGAAAATGTCAATGTGGTGATAGTTTGTGTTAAATGAATTAGTGGATCTGTACATAAAGGAGTTTTGTTTTGAGTTGGTCTTACAAAAGGGGAGATGAAAAGTAGGTAAATGTCTGTTGTATATATATGTAAAAAATAATTTATTAATATCTATTATTGTGAATTTTAATTAAAACATATTTATTAGCGGACCTATTGACTTTGTTTTTCGTAGGGCATGGTGATATGACGTGACCTTGTTAGAGATTCGTATAGAATAACTAATTAGCAAAATATTTGACTCATTGCGTATGTGAGACATGTTACATGGGGAGGTGTGTATTGAATATGTTAAAAATGTGTATTAGAAAAAGGACATACTCGTAGAAGGATATTGATGATGGGTCATACAAATTAATGATAGGAATTTTAAATCAATGATACGAAAAAATATGTTTGTTTATTAATCACCAACGTGTTGTGGCTTAAGGCTTAATAATTTAAATTAATTTATTTATCTAGTTGTTGAATTAAATTTTTACATTGATAATGTCGTCAAATGGAGAAATGCATTTCAAGGAAGTATATTAAACGAGTAGAATTAATTTGGGTGCGTGTACATGTACGCGTGTTAGAAGTTATAATTCTTTGGCACACATAAAAACTACGTGTTGTGATGTAGACCTTGCGTATCAACGCCATCTCAAGATATACAACAAAAACTAGAACTTCCACCAATGTTCTAGTTTGTGTTGTATATCTCAAGTTCTCTATCAACGGATAAAAAATCTAAAATACACATTAAATATAGTACACACGTAGCGATTCGAATTTTTTTGTATAAAAAAGAGAAATTGAAACAGTAAGCACGTAATTCAACACCATAATAACGCTTTATGAATTTGATCACAATCATATAATGAAAAAAAATCAGCAAATAGAAAATAAACAAAATAAAAGCGAGTGAAGTGAAGTGGGACTCAGAGCCCTACACTTTCATCATCCAGATTGGCATTGTTTTAATGCTGAAGCGGTTTCCCCGCTCAAGCAAAAGCACTCGTGCGGCGCGGCGAGGAAACCACACAAACCACTTCACTGTCTCTGGGGTGCATCATGAAAACAGTAAATTATTTCAAAATAAATAAAATGTACCTAAATATATAATATCGCTTATGACAATTGCTATTGATTTGATATCAATGGAAAACCGTCATCTTAGCTTTAGATTGTTGAGTCGTGACTTCACGGTGTGAAAAATTATGTGTCACAGTTGTTGTTGCATAGTTAAAATTTCATCTAAAACGCGCCTAAAGAAGTATGACTTCAAAAAACCCTTTTATATTCATACTTGTAATAATAGAGTTCAAAAAGCTTACTTCTGATACACTTTAATGACAGTAACGCTCTTTGTCCGCCTCTCTAAGAAAATAGTGTATATTTTATTTGTGAAGATGAAACGCAACTTCAAACACACTGTGTCCCATTCCACGTTTTATCAGCATCCCGAGATTAATCAATTCTCTTTCAAACTTCGACAGCAGAGACTGAATGATTCGATAACCGTCTGGCCGACTGCCTCCTCACAAACTGTTGGAGGTAATCAGGCGAACGTAAGGAGACGTGATCGATCAACGTTCAGATCTGAGACGTGGTGCCGCTCGCCATGCGAGTCATCAGCATCAGCTAAAACTCCTCGGCGTTCATAGCCAGAATATAAGCTCATGCGTGGGGTGAAAACAAAGACATAAATATCCAAAAAAAATTAATACAATAATGATTTTATACCCCAAATGATAAATGGATAATTTCACTCTTGTGGATTCTGTTGTAAATTTCTGCAAGGTTTTTTTAATCATTTTATTTTACTTATATTAAAGCGAAGACATTTTTAATATTCGATATAAATAAAATTCACGAAACTTCAACGTTTTGTAGGTTTTATATCATTAAAATCCTAAAGATGGTATACTTTGCAATCTGCCAATCAATTATAGAACACGGCATAATTGCATGGGGAGGGGCAACAATGAGTGCACTCAACCCAATTATTGCAACTCAGAATATTTCTATAAAAGTAATCCTCAAAATCTCAATTTTAACAAGGACAGATGAAATATTCAACAAATTCGATGTATTCGATACAAAACAAATCTACGCAAATACTACTCTTAAATACATACATACAAACACAAAAATACACAGTTTAAACCAACTCAAACAATAATTACCACACGCTCAAACAAACTCAATCTACAAATTCCAAGGTTAAATACCGCGTATGGACAAAGAAGCCTTAACTATTTTGGACCCAAATTACTTAATTGCATGTTTGATGAATTAAAACAACCTGGGCCAACCACAATTTACAACCCTAACATAAAATACAAAATAAAACATTGGATCCGAAACAAGGGGAGAGATAAAATAAACATACATACCCAAACACACTAACACACGCTATAACCTCATATATGATATATTTTTTATTATGCTACTTTAGTATACAATACTTCACCAAATACAAATAATTATTTTTACTATATATCTTCATACTATGTTTTGTGTCTGCCTGTCTCAGCAAGGGATATTTCTAGTGAGACAGGCACAGTCCAACGAAAATTTTTATATTCAACCTAAATGGTAATAAACAAATAAATATATAGTAGAAAATATTCGGAGGAAAAGAAAAATTGAATGTGTTGAGACTCGCTTTGAATAAATGATTTAGGGCAACATGATTTGTTTCAGATTTTTTTCTTTCTTGCAGGCATCGATTTATTTTCAGCGTAGTTTAGTGAAAGATAAAGGAATGAATAAATCGTCACATAAGCATTAACATACTGGGTGAAGCCAGGTAATAGAACTAGTTATTCATAAATCCATATTACAAAATATATACCTAATAATTTTAGTTTATTTTCATTATTCTTCTTCTTCTTCATCAGCTTTCGTCTTTCCACTGCTGGATATAGGCCTCTTCCTTATTTTTCCATTCTTCCCTATTGTTGGCTAATTGTAGCCATTTCTTTCCCCCCACAGCGACAATATCATCGGCCCATCTCTTTTGAGGTCTTCCGATGCCTCCTTTATTTTCCCAAGGTCTCCATTTCAGAACTCTGGGAGGCCATCTCGTAGTATCCATGTGTCCTGCCCATTGCCATTTTAGCTTCGCCATACGATCCATGATATACATTACTCTAGTTCTGCGCCTAATTTCGTCGTTTCTAATTCTATCTCTTAAGGTTGCTCCAAGCATGGATCTCTCCATGGATCGTTGCGTGCATTTGAGCTTTTCTACACTTTTCTTTGTAAGGGCCATAGTCTCCAATCCATACGTCATTCATCATAATGGCAGTAAGCACGATTCAAAGGCTTTTCTTTTTAGGCTAATTGGGATCTCTTTGTTCTCGAAGATATGTTTGAGTTTGCCAAAAGCAGCCCAGCTCATTCCTATTCGTCTTGGCAATTCTGCTGTTTGGTTCTCTTTGTTCATTTTTATCTTGTGTCCTAGGTATTTTCATTGTATTTTTTAATTCAAAATGTTTTTCATGATGACTATTATACATAAATAATTGCACTATAATTTGTGTATAGGATCCGTTAGGAATCATAAGCATGAATTGAATTGAATAGTGAAATGTTTAATAGGTATGTCTCATAATTGAATTTTCGTTGCACTACCATGAATTTGCGAAAGGAATTCAGTCTACATTCCCAGCCATACCTACACATTAAATACTCCAAATACCTGCCTGTGAGCAATATGACTCTACAAGTATGTACCAATAATATGACAAAGCGTAGAATATTGGTATTTTATGAGGTTTTGAGGCAGAGTAAAATAATTTGGGCAACAAAAAATTTTTTTTTTATTATTATATTTGATTCTATGCCATGTGTACTAAATATATCTCTTTCCATGTAAGAAAGACAATCCAATTAGTATGTGTAAGCCGTGCGTACGACACAAATTGTTTCGTTGTGCTGTTTCGTACCCGCAAACACTAACACAACGAAACAATATGCGTCGCACGCACGGCTTACACATACTAATTCGATTGTCTTTCTTAAATGGAAAGAGGTCTACCGGTGGTTTGTTAAAAAATAAGAAAAGTTCAGGGAAAGATAAACTTAGTTAACGGTTGTAGTGTAGTCGATAGAACAAAGAAAGGGTCATTTAGATGGTGTGGTAGATTTTAGCAAGGTTATACAATTTGATGATTATCCTTCCCACTAAACGACCATCATGTTTATCGACAGGTGTCGTACGCAACCCAACAGTACGTCGTCATCAGCAGGAAAGAGTCACACAATGTTATATATAAGCAAAATGTGTCGCGTCGTCCATCTCTAGCGTCAAGTGAGTGAGATCGGGGACCACCCCACCTCCTTTCTTAATTTATAATACGTCAGTGTCACTGAAACCTTTTTATTTATGCTAATTACTGACGCACTGGCAGGTAATAGAGAATGGTGCACTACGTATCTATAATGCATATCGCCTATAAGAGGGCTACAAAAACAAAGGCAGCAATATCCCACTGAGGGTCTCCCGAGATAAATACAAAAAAACCTAACACCACTCACGGAAATTTCTTTGCAATCTACATCTTATTGGAAATAAGTTAAAAACAATTGCCACTTCATTTTTTCTTTTACATACTTACATGTATAAATAAATATGTATGTTTAAAATACGGATATTGCTATGTTTGCTATCAAAAGTGGGCATTGCCGCGTTTGCTAGTTATCTTACTGTTTCTGTTTTGTTATCATGTTTCAATTTTAAATCGACGTCAACTCTCACTTTGGTATAAAGCGGCCATTTTGCCACGCGGCACACCCTTTGCTTTTTAAATTATGATGATATTGCTGTATTTGCTTTAAATAGTGATTTGTGAACATGATTTTGGAAGGAATAGAGATATATTTTCTAGAAAATCTTAAATTTAAAAAAATAATCCTAGGTGACTGCTATCAAAACGTTTTCTTTACATTTTTCTTTCTCTCATACAGGTAGGTAAAATGGTGATAAGTCAAAAATACTTAAGTTTTCTGGTAATTTTTTTAATGTTTGCAAGGCTTAAGCAATAATTTGCTGATATTGTATTACCTACACGTAAAAACGAAAATTGTGTTCTAGACAGTTTACTTTTCTATCTTTGCGTGTGTATTTTTTTGGTGATCGGACAGAGTTCCAAAAACATTATTAAAGAAAATTTGCAACATTTGTATTTCCAAAATTTGGACACGGAACTTGTGTGGTCTGAAATATAATTTTAAAATGAACAATGTTACACGCATAACTCACTTTAGCCATTTCGTTCAGTATAGTCGTTCTATGTAAATGCTACCAGAGATATTAATGGAAATATCCGTAACTATGCACTAATTATAGGATAATTATCTACCAGCCATTAGTCAGAGTACTCTGATTTTTAATTATATTGTTAAATGAATCATTTCACAAAGTAATAACATAATTATAACAGGCATTTCTGCCAACGGTAATGATGGTTGGTGAAAATATAAGTATTTTATTTTATTAGTAACTGTTTCAAAAAATTGTACCTCAGGACTTGTATATAATGATTTAAATTTCACAGACACGTTTGAAAGAGGCGTAAAATCATCTAAATATTATAATTTTGTTGTCTGTCCGTAACGTGTTGGAATGACAACTTTAGGTAGTTAAAGTTTGACACGCGGTCACGTTGCGCAGTTACGCAAGTGTCGTTAATAATAATAATTATTTCCAGTGATTTTTCACGGCTAACTTTAAAGTAATTGCAAATTTTATACCCGGGTCGCATTTATCAATGATATTAACTATTTGATAGTGATAGTGATGATGATTTTTTTTGATGCTCCAGCGGGCCATGAGCCAACTTACTAAAGCGAAACTCATCACAAAAACGCCTGGGTTTGAAAAAATCACACACATGTATCGTGACTTCACCCAGAATTGAACCCGGAAAAAAGGACGGTTTAGTAACAAATTATCATGTTAAATTTTTAAAAGGTCTAATGTATGAAATATTAGGTCCTTACATATGAAATTGGCGTTTAGTATGGGAGGAACATAAAGCCGATTTTTTTTAAAAATAATATATTTATTTAATCAAAGTATGTACCACTGCTATCTATGCACTTTTGCCATCTCATTGGTAGTTCATCGATCCCTTTACTAAAAAAACCATTCGGACTGGAAACAATAAAATCTTTGAAGGCGGTTTGGACTGCCCCATCGGAGTTGAATTTTTTCCTTTGCAAGAAGTTATCCAAATTTCGAAAAAAATGGTAATCTGTTGGGTCAAGGTCCGGAGAGTACGGTGGATGTCTTAGACATTCCAATTGAAGCTCCTCTAATTTAGTAGCCGTCTGCTGTGCAGTGTGTGGTCTAGCGTTATCATGAAGAAGCAGTGGCCTAGAGCGATTAACCAGCCTCGGTTGTTTATCAGCTAGCTTTTCCATCATGGTTTGCAGTTGCTGACAATAAACATCTGCCGTAATCGTCTGGCCAGATTTAAGAAAGCTGTAGTGAACGACACCAGCACTAGTCCACCAAACGCTCACAGGTAACTTTTTTGGAGTCAATTTTCGCTTGGGGCATGGTTTGGCTGGTTCGGCAGGGTTCAGCCATTGCGATGAACGCTTCCGATTATCGTACAGGATCCATTTTTCATCACAGGTAAATGATTCGATTTAAAATCCCTTCATTATTGTGCCGGTTGAGTAATGCAACGCAGCAGTCAACGCGCGTTTGTTGATTTGCTTCACTCAATTCGTGAGGTACCCACCTTTCAAGCTTTTTCACCTTACCAATTTGCTTCAAGTGGATTAAAACAGTTTTATCACTAACACCGCAGCCTGCAGCTAACTCGGATGTGGTTTGCGATGGATCCGCTTCCACAATAGCTTTCAATTCTTCATTATCAACTTTGGTCTCCGGCCGTCCACGGGGCTTGTTCTGAAGGTCGAAATTTCCAGAACGAAAACGTTGGAACCAAAAAAGCACTGTGTTTTCTTTTGCGGCACCGTCGCCATACACATCATTAATCCTTCGAGCCGTTTCTGCAGTACTGGTGCCACGGTGGAACTCGTACTCGTAAATAACGCGATATTTCAAGTTTTTCATTTTGTAAACTGAGTGACGCAAAGAAAAAATCAATTGAGGAAAAAACAAATGAATTATAATTTTCAAAACACAAATACATGAGTAAATAGCTGTATAAATTTGGATTTGGAATTCCTTACCAAAGAGAAGATATTTGAGATCAAATTTGCCAGTACGGCAAAACGCCAATTTCATATGTAAGGACCTAATATTTCATTAAGGAGATATTTTCAAAATATTTAGGTGAATGGCTTGGCGGGCGTTTCAAATTATCGACATTGGTGTGCTTAAAACATTTGAAATAATTAATTAAAATAAATGTTTCCAGTAATAATATCGTAAATCATCAAAATTAGCTTTAAAATACGTAAATATAATAACCATCCTTTTAAAATACACGTGTGGCTAGGAACACACAACGCGAATCGCACATTTTACAATTCATTATTACAAATTCATAAACATAGTGAAACAGAGATAGTCAACAATACTTAAGGTAAATTCCTGCCTAAGTTATGTTCGAAAATGTTCTAGCAATAAACTCCCAATATAAATAGTTTTGAAGATAAAAAGCTACCTCAAAGTTTGCATTTTCTTTTGAATATTTCTGAATTGTTTTTTGTAAAATGTTGGACTATCGCTTAAACTTATATCAAATATTAAAAATACATTCGCTCTAATAGGCTCTTATCTTAATAACTCTTTTATATTTTTTACAACCAATTTCAATTTTATTTATTTATTAATAATATGGTAAATTAAGAAAGCCCTAGTGGGCTTTCACAGTACAAGAAAATTAAAAGGATTTTTATATACCTAACATAAAACACGTTTACAGTAAATAATTAAAAATATTAACATAAATAGAACATATTTAAGATAAATATATATTTAACATATTTAAGATAAATACATATTTAAGATTAAAATAATATAAAATGAACAATAGAAATAAACTATATATATAAACGATGATTAGTACATAAGAAAACAGTAATAATTAGAAACATTTTACATATTAATAAAAGAGTAAAATAAAGACAATTAATCCACTATACCAGATAAATAGTATAAGAAGATAAAATAAACCAAAAAATAAATATAAAGATAAAATCAAAACATATTTAAAAGGGATATGAACAATAATTAGGATACTTTAAAATAAATAAATATATATAATTCATGGGAAACAAAACATAAGCAAAAATTTAGTCCATTAAACTGTAATTAATTCTATTAACATATTCTAAGTCTAAGTAATTCTTTAATTCGGGTATGCTCCTACAACGAAAAATTTCTACAAATTCAGAAAACTTGTTTCCAAGGCGATGCAAGCGTGTTAACGGTCAATTTAATGCATCGTTATTCCTGTGGGTCTCTACAAAGAACAATTCGTGATGTCTCGTTTGTCTCGGTAATTTTAAGTCGATTTCGAGTCACGGAGAAGGTACGCCACACGCAACCTTTGATTCTTCTATATTCACACAAGTCCAGCACAAGTCGTTATATAAGCTTTATTTAAATTACCATAATATTTGATGTTCGGTATAAAAACAAAGGCAGCATTATCCCACATATCATATTACTCGCATTCCAATTTTTGGAAATTTCATTTAGTCATTTATGAAATCCTGCGCTAGATCGAAGCATAAGACTTTTATAAATAATTTTGATAGTGAAATAAAACTAAAATTTAAAAACCGGCTTGAGTGCATTATTGCACATGACCGGTAGTGTGTTTGTGTACGGCAAGCAGGCAATATTGTCTGCGTAGGAGGTATTGGGAAATTCGACCAAGTGGGATCTTGTCTGATTTACACACCGGATCATATTGTGGGTACCAGAAGGCGGCGCTTGAAGTGTTACCTGAACGGTGACACTTCAATGAATTTGTGGGCTTGAATTAAAATAATTCACAGACTAGCAATTGGCGAAATACAAGACGAAGACATAAAATACGCGAAAAACACTCACAAAACTCAAAACTATCACATAACACATGCCAAAACAAAACAGGACAATCCCGACTAATTTGCAACGGACTTAAACTATACAATGACCTGCCACAACAGACCAAACAACTGACCACTGACAAATTCAAAACAGATGTGACAAAAATATTAGAACTCGACCAACTATAAAAAAATGACTTTGTATCTAAATAATATTATTATATTTTCTTATATAGAATCATGTAAAAATGTTACCCATAAACCTCTTAGGTTTCCATTACCTTTTAAATAAAATAAAAAAATAAATATAAAAAATCTAAAATACGATAAATGTTGGTTGTGAAAACAGATCCATTTTACAACCTTTTGCGACATTTGAATGAATTGCATTGCAATTACAAAAAACTCGCTAGTCTAAAAATAAATTGGTATAGTAAGAAAAAGGAAGAAAGTATTCTTGTATTCTCGTATTTCCATAAGAGGTTGTGAGCAACGAATTGATTGGATGTCTTCTTCAATATGTAGTACTGAATGAAATGTTTGAGAATAGATGATCGGATGTGGCAGGCGGGGACTATTGCGGTAATCACACCCGGACCGCCCTATACCGAACATCGCACACTGCACCTATGCGCACCCACATGCCAAACTGCACAGTTACAGGGTGTTTGGAAATTTGGCCACATTTAGTAAAACAATAAATATAAATTATTCATACGGCTAAATATGGTGATTTCGCTGTCTGTCCGAAGCTTGGTGGATTGACAACTTTAGGTAATTAGAGTTTGACACGCAATCAGCGCGCGGCTCATGTAACGCGGTCACGCAAGGGTCGTTATTAATTATTATTATTTCCCGTGATTTTTCCCGGGTATACTAGTTTACATATATTTCAAATACGTCTTTAGCCGTATATTCGTATAACGGATATTATTCGCATAACGGATATTATTCGCTGCTTCCGAATCCATTTACTTTTAAGTAGTTTGATTCTTAAACCTTTTTGATTTTTAATTACTGTAACACAAAAGATTTTTGTACTTCTTCGGTCATATCTGATATGTTTTTATTTTTTTAACAGACAGATGACCGTTACAGAATTTAGCAACTCTGATGATGACTCTGGTATTTAGTCTACTTTAATTTCTCTTACTAGGGCTTAGCAAAGACGCGAATCATTGTTTCGTCATTTTTGACGTTGCAGCTATTTATAAATAAATAAGAATGCATGCGTGAAATTATCTTGGGGGTAACTTTAAGACGAAGAAGACATGGAAGAGTACCACAATAGTGGAGACCCTGGAGACAGAAATGAGGGAGACTCGAGACCGAGACCATATCGACAAGATATCATCTGACTGAAGACACTACGAGTCAAAACTGACATGAAGGAATGGAGATGAAAATGATTTATAACTTAAATAACTGAAAAAAAAACATTTTAAACAATCATCATCGAGGTGAAACATTATCTTTAAATTATTACTAAATTACATTTAAAAAATTGACATGAGACTCTTATACTTTGAAAATACACACGAAAGAAACCCCAACATTTATTCTTGGGAATCATACATTTAGTTATATTGATTATACGTTATAATAACCAAAAATTTCGGTATTGATGATCAACAGAGAAAATTAGACAGAATAATTAAGAGAATGAAGAGTTTTAATTTGAAGTAAAGATGTAGTTTAAAAGACCATCATTATTTAAGTCATCCATAATCAACAGATAATTCAATAAACCGTGGTTGAAGGAGTTTGTACGTTTATAAAATAATATATTCTTGTATGAAGAAGAAGATAAAATATTTCAATACGTCGCTTTTCCATAATACATAAATATCAGCATAAAATTAGTGACAGAAAGTTAATTAAAAATGGTCTAAATATTTAAATTGATTTTATAAGATTAATGAATGATTATTTTATTGTCATCAGGAATACGTCTCTCTGCCAAATTTCAGAGCGATTATTGGTCAGAAA
>JADDOH010010668.1:0-20827 GCA_016648135.1 Agrypnia vestita
TCTATCTTGTCATAACATTGAATTTGGCCTCCTTCACTTGACGTATCGTGAAATTCTCAACCTGGTATCTCTTTTTCGTCAATTAAAAAATATAACCTACGAAAAGGTAAAATTAAAGATAATTTAATTAAAACGAGAAGACTTTTTAAATTACAGTGCTGGTCTTTCGTTCCGTATACTCAAATAAAGCAATTGAGATATGAAAAAAATTATATACACAACATCAAGTATAAGACAAACATGGATTCGACATCATTCGTAGATATAAATTACAAAAAAAAACATTTTTTTGTTACAAACACAAAATTTCCCATTATTTTAAGATGTGCGACTTTTAAGTCTTTAACTGAGGAAATAAAACGTGATCATCAATGCTTTCATACGTGCCACCGGTAGATTAAATATTGTACGAAAATTTACTTACAAATTGATTTTGCCTTAATTATAATTTTTTATGTAGTATTTCTTTATTATTTTCTCATTAGCCTAGTAAAAGAGTTCTCTGGTCTTGTAAATTAAAAATTATTGTAATATTTCTGTTGTTTAAATTAATATTTTTTGCTAGTTTCATAACAATGATTTCATTATCTTTCTTTTTTTTAATGAAAACAATTTTTCCCTGTTATTTTGAGTCAAACAATTATTAAAAAAACATTAAAATAACAACTTTTTTCCTTTACCAAAATGGAACTGAAATACCAATCGATATTTCAGTTCCATTTTGTCGTATCTTCAAAATATATGAAATTTTAATATAAAAATTATAAAAAACGATACCAGGTAAATCTAATATTTCTCTTCTTCAGCCTTAAGTTTTTTTTTATTTTACGCTTCAACAGGCCAGGAGGCCCAATTATAGAAGCGAAAAACATCACAAAACACCCAGGCTTGAGTAAATCACGAAGATTAATTGTGACCTCACCAGGAATCGAACCCGGAACCGTCGGTGCGGGAAGTCAGTATCATGCCCACTGGGCTACGAGAGCCGCCTCTTGCAAATAACGTTATAAAAACATTAGAATATAATCATATACTCGGAAAACAATAATATTGTTTCCTGTAGTTAGAAAATCGATTTCAAACTTTGAATGCGTTTTTCTCAAAACTGTTGTTTTGACCTTACGACAAGATAGAACTGGGGTGACGATATGTAATCTAATTTTAAGGTCTAAATACCAACATATTAGCGGATATATTTATAATATGTACATTTTTGCCCTACACGCTCAGCTGATTTTAAATTTCATGAATGTATCCAAAACTAACATAAGATGGCGCCACCGCCGAGTTCGCGAATTTCATGGACATTGACAGATCTACAGATTCTTACCGCGGTCTTTAGTGTGAAAGTATTTTAATATACAATTATTATTATTATTAGTATTAAATTCAGCGCTACCACGAATAAAAATTAAGTACGTAAATAAATAAAGAAATTAGTTTTAGAGACAACAAATAGTCTAGCATAACCCCTTCCTTATTTTTATTAAATGTTTCAAATGTTTTCGCGAAAGTTTTTCTACTAAAATTTCTATAATTATACTATCTTTATGTATTATAATACTTAAGACGACACGTACCATTCATTCATAAAATAATCTAATAATATATAACAGCACGAAACTTGCGACACGAGCAAACATGAGGCAAAATCCAGTTGCAAAACCATAGGTACTAATTTGACAGATCGCTTGGGTCCCCCGATCATGCGAACCTAGCGGTATAAAAAGGCAGTAAGCTCACCCATTATGCCGGGAATAATAAAGGTGCGGTCGCGGGAGATTTGACAGATATGCCTTTAGAATAGGAATCAATGATATATAATAATACGTCAATGCGAAGAATTATACAATTTCAAAAATGGGTATAGTATATGATTCGAAGAAACAACTCAACGAAATATTCAAGCGTAGGTACTGATTTTATTTCATAGGGGATCAGGTCGCAAACGTTATTTATGGCAATTTATTTTATGATTTTTAATTCTTAATAATTTTTAATTAATTCAAATTAACAATTGAGCCCTTGCCCGGAATAACGTTGTATCCAACACATGTCAATGTTGAGTTATTGATGCAATTATATTGGGTATATTATTATGCATCGTTTAAGGTAGATAGTATGTCAAGAAAAAATATTTAGGCTTCTGGCTGCATTTTAAAGTTATTGGTTTGTGGAAAAACGTTGTACTTATATTGTTCCTCAAAATGGCGTCGCCGCGCGTCAATATCGTGGAGCGTTGTTTAATTAATTCACACGAACATCTAATACGTTAAACTGGAACGATATCAAAGCCAAGAAGTTGAACGATGCAGGAAAGGAGTATTCCTCTAGAAAAAATATTATCAAGCCTGCAATTGACCGGCCAGAACATGTTTGTGGAATAACGTTGCGTACGAATTGGCAGTTCTGATTGATATTGTGATTTCTTATGTGATAATATTATTTTTTCGTTCGTTAACCGATTTTACTCAATTGATTTATCCATATTGATATTTGAAATGCTTTTTGATAATAATGCTGGCATTATAATGCTCTTTATATCGTAACTAAATATACTTAATACCGATACAAAAAGTTTAATTAATTCCTCGTTCTTTTTCTCAGTTCAGTTTGTGCCAAAAATGTTTGAATCCGGGATGTTTTCTCGATTTTAATATCAAGATAAATCGGTTTGTTTCACCGCATCTAATTATGTCTTCATATAATCTGCCCGGGTGTACAGTAGCTGGCAAACATCTTGAAATTTTACGGCGTAGTGGGGGGAAGTTTGCGCATGTACCATTCCACCAACGAGACCCAAATTTTGTCTTCTGCGCATTCCCCCACTACGCTAAAAAAATTCAAGAAGTTTGCCGGCAACTGTAAGAACACTGAAGTTGCCACGTAATAACGTTGTTGTGAAGTCAAATAAGTATTAGACTAATATTTCTAATGTATAAAATACTGTATTTTATTTACTTTTGATAGTTTGATAAAGTTGTAATGTAAAATAAGGAAATAGCGTGCATAAAACCGTTTATATTAATTACGATATTCAATATAGTCGATCTTATTTTCAAGAGTTTCGTCTGCTTGACCCCAGGCGGTGGTGCACTTCTAGAGAAGGGTGCTGCACTTCTAGATCTCACCGGATCAAGCTCACTTCTAGAGACGGGAAGGCAGGGAATAGGAAACTCGGTTCAAGGATGTTAAAATAAAATAAAATAGTATTTTTAACTTTTGTAATAGCAAGTGTTTAAACAAAGTTTGTACTTGTATACTGTTTGTAGAAGAACTGCAATTACTCCTAAACGACAACACGAGGTAGTAAAAATATTAACATCGTATAGCTTTTATTACACAAAACTATACAAAATCATTCACTTGATCAATGGCAATAATTATCTCAAAATCACATTAAATATAGCAGATCTTTTCTGAATAACTTTAAAAAAGCACATTTTTCCTATGCATAATTAAAATATCTTATATGTATAGTATTTTATTGGTAGATATTCTTGTAAAAATTTTGTAGAATATTTTTATACAATTAAATAATAATAATAAGGTTTAACTGTGACCTATATTAATTAACCTTTGGAACACATTTTTTATTGATGTATTTAATACGCCATGAAAAAATCTATCCTTAAGGGGTTACACCACCTCGACATTTTCAGAAAATAAACTTATGTTTTTAGGTTGAAGTTCTAAGGATAATTTGAGTCAACACTCATTAAAAAAAATTAAAAAATGACTGTAATAGCAACCTAAATGGAATGTGACAGAGGTTAACAAAACATACGACTTGTGCACTAAGAGTGCGGTAGGTGAAAGTTTTTCTCGGAAGTCCTTTTTTCAAAATTTTGGAGATGACATCTCAAAAATTATTATGCCGATTTTGTTCAAATTGTGCACATACCTTAATAATGATAATATCTACAAGGTACGATTTATTTGAGAAAATGCGACGTTTGTTTTATATAAATTAAAAAAAAAAAATTTTAGGAAATCATAAATAATAAATAACAACCGATGTCATTTTCACAAAAAACATTTTTTTAATAATCTCCATCATAGAAATAACATCATTTAACAAGAAAATAATTAACTTGTTTAATTCATTCAAACCCTGGCGATATTATTTTGTAGGACAGCACAGCTCGCCGCCATTTTAAAATGTTTATAATAATATGTTAATAAAAAATACTAACTTATTTATGCCGTAAAAATTATACTAAAAAGTTTTTTTATTTTTGCAAGGGTAAGGTAATATATTTTTGAATTTGAATATATTTTTGAACCTCAAGGTGGTGTGAACCCTTAATTAACAATATTTTAAATTTGTAAATTTAATATTGTTTTGTAAACTAGTAATGTTTTATATCTTTGTCTTAAAAATATATAAGTATAATGATTATTACATCACAGTATACTTTTCAATAATATATAAAATAGCACGTTTATAAGGACACAGCAGTTATCAATAATATATTTGTTTTTTATTTAAAATATTGTTATGACAAAACCTCCATTTTTAAACACTATATTAATTTACCATTTAAGAGGGGTAACTAATAATATTGATTAGCTTTAATTATAGAGAGATTGAATTCAAATATACCATAAAATTACCACTGATTTAAGTCTTAACATAAGAAATAATTTAAATAATGTTTGATTAGAAATACGAGAAACATAACAATAGATCATAACAAAAACGTTAGGACTAAAAGAAAAACATAATGTTTTTAATCAATAAACATCAAATGCGTACCTTTACGTAAATCTTCTTTAAATATTATTGTAATTTATTTTATTATTTGATAAAAATACATTTAAAAAATAGTGTATTTTTGTACTGATTAATTAGGCCCCTACAAAGGACTCTGCCGATGTGGAAATTATATATAACTACAGTACTCGTAGTTGAGTAATATAGTAGAGGACGTCGGTTGTCGTGGTCACATTCTAAATTATTTCGTGTTATATTATATGAAAACTACTATCGATTGAGTATTTACGAATATGATAACACTTATAGGACTCAGGTGGATAAGGCTGCAAGGAGAAATAAGGATGTGAGAACAGATAGCAAGAAACGCACTTGTAACACCTGTATGAGATCTATTCTCACATATGGCATTGAAGCGAGGGCGGATAGCTGGAATTCAGCATCACAAGAGGAAACTCCTGCACAAACAAACTCCTGATTCTAAATAACGTCGAAGAAGAAGAAGACAAAGAAGTTAACACTTAAACTTAGTTTGATCATACATAGAACGAAAAATATATCAAACACATTTAATAATAGCTTCATTAAAAATTGCCACTGATTTTAGTATAAATAGTCACGAAAGCAAGCAGAGTCTATTATCTTGATTTTCATTATCAAAACTAATCACATCTGGCGACATCTAGCGCGGCCGATGACTTCGGATAAAGCATTTCGCTGTTTGAATAATTAACGAATAATGAACGAACAGTCACATTATCCAATTTAGCTATGCTAAGGATTCTCAAAAATACTGAGGACAATAACCGGCGCCTAATGTAAACGTAGCAAAAATACGTGCAGAACAATATTATTTATGTATACATAATTATTTTTTATGTAATAATTAATTTAATGTATAGATTCTAGCTTCAAAATACCCGAATTTGTATAAAATTGACTGACTTTTAAACATCAAACATCAAAACTTTAAAACATAAAAAAATTACACACAAAAATACATATCATGAGGATTAACTTTTTAAATAATTTTCAATTGTAACATCATGAATTTAAAAATAATATAGTGAAAATAATAATCAAGCATTTCTATTCTTGACTTCTAACTACAAGTCAAATTTAATCCATCTGTTACATATGGATTATCTTTTTGCCAAAAAATGTAAAAAAACATAACATAAAATTTTAAATTAACACAAGGTTTAAAAACTCACCGAAGCAATTAAGCTAGCTATTCGAAGATTTTTACCATTAAATACGTCTTAGGCAAATTACGAAAATTGAATTGAAAAATGTAACGCACAGATTAATGACAATTATCTCAAAAGACAATATTTATAATAACGCAACATTAAATTTTGCTTCTTGTAGAGGTGCATTCGTATACCGGGTATAACAGATCCACTTCACAATACTTCATAAGTGATAGATTCTTAAATAATTAATAGTAAATATTGTGAACACTTTGTGAAAAATATCAACAGTTAAGGAGTTCTCAAATTCCGTAAAACTTTGGTCGACCGATGGATTATATCCTAATAACATATTGGGTGTGACAGGTCTAGTCCGTACCTAATAGTTTATAGATTTATAGGCAGATTCCTGCCTAAATTGTGAATCGAAAATATTCCAACATCAAAGTCCCAATAACATGCGTTTTCGCATTCATTGACTTTCTAATATTTTTGTATTATATATAGAAGTATAAGACGTTGGACTATCAATGTTTATCGAATTATATGAATTCATTCACTGCAATAAAAAAATTTAAAAAATGATCGGAACGTTTCGGAAAAAAATCTGATCCAGATAGTTTTTATTTTCATTATAACCTTAAAAAAAAGATAAATTTTACTATACAATTTTGTATTTTTACGTAATCAACTCCTACATTTCACTGCCGTTGGATTATCAATTCTTCTGGTTAACATATCTTCAATATTTAAATTATTTTATTTTACCACAACGAATTTAGTAAAATAAAATTCAGAATATTTTGAGTTTGTTCAAATCTTTCAGAACAGTGCTGGATTTATGTCACAGAGACATTATTAATCAATTAACGTATATTATAGATATCTCACAGAGACGAAACTGTATTTCTTATCGGAAAGTAGGTATAGAAGTCATTTGGGTGACCCAAATGACTTCTATACCTACTTTCCCATAAGAAATACAGTTTCGTCTCTGTGAGATATCTATAATATACGTTAATTAAAATAAAATGTTAGGACTGTTTATTTCAGTATAATAAATTATTATTTATTATCTATTTTAGTAAAATATATTTATATAAACCTAGTGTAAAAAATGCTTTCATTGTGACTTATTGAAAAATTGTTCTAACTGGCGGTGGCACTGGATAAGGGGTAGTCAACAATTCCGAATACGTTTTATTCCTGTTATAGCTATCATGGAATATTTACGTTACATTCGGAATATTCCAGTCTGTTCTGAAAAAACAAATTAAGGGAGAGATCTTTATCACGCAGGATATAATGTTTTTTTTTTCTTAGAGATGTATAAATCATATAAAAATCGTGTAAAAAAATATAAAAATACCATAGCTATTAAGACAAAAAAAGTATTGAAAGATAGCTAATAAGTCACTATGTGCGTAGTATATATGAGTAGAAGTATAAAGACAAAAAGGTAGACATAGTTTATAAAGTTAATGCAAAAATTTGCGAGATTTAAAAACTCAATGTTAGGAAAAGTGGTGGTTTTTAGAAATACAGAACTTTAAAATGAAATTAAAAAACTAAAAATTGTGGTAATAGCCATGACACAAAAATTGGATTGATTGGAAAGATAATTAATTGCCCATAATTGCCATATCAATTAATAATATTATGTTTAAAAATGATTACGAAACAATTTACTAAATAAATTTGCTCATTTTTAATTTAAACTAAATTGAACTTGCACAATGCAGACAAGTTAACAAGACTATAGTTTCGAGAGGTGCAGTCCTTCTCACCATCAGGTGTAATTTATAACTAACGTAAATACAGATTATTAAAATATTTGTAATAATAAATTTACTCAATTTGCAAGCGTTTTTATGGTGAAATGGCAAACCAAACTGGGCGCAAATCAGCTGTCAGCTGTCGCTGGAGAAAGTGTTGCAAATTCGAAATTATAACCTAAAAAAACCTGATGGCATATAATTATCATTTCCATAAAGCCAACATCATGGACATACCACGATTTTTGTGTATAATTTTAGTTCTGTATCTCTAAAGAAAAAGTACACTGTATTATTCACGAAGGACATTAACTCACACTCGACGAAACGTCATTCAACGAGTATTATAGAGGTTAAACCATGCTTATTGAGGTAGTTATCAAAATTATTGGCGGTATTGGAGATTAGGCACGAATACATTTCCATCATATATTTTTTATTAATTTCGAAGAATTAATTAATAGATCGCTGATCACGGATTCACTTCCATCCTGCTGCGTAATGGGGAACAGATTTGCTGGGAGAATAATTCTCCCCACGATCACCATCTTCAGTGGTATCCTTTGTCATCTTAGCCATCCTTTGAGCTTCTTCGTACGTCGGCAAACCTGCAATGTCGTATTTGCATTAATACTCTCATACGGAATACGTCTCTCAGGTAAATTTCAGAGTCAGGAAGTGGATCAAATACTGATTAAAAGATTTGTAGCTGACAGAGTTTCATTCGGATTTAGTAATCTTTTCAATATATTGTAGTGTTAATGGACATAATTAAGCGAGGTGAAATTCCGTTCTTTACTTCCGAATTGAAAATATTTAACTACTCATCACTGTAGCTCTCAAACCATGAGAAGTATTAAAGTTAGATGAGTGAATATGGCCGACATATGGAGGTGGTGTGTCATTCTCTTACAAGTCATTCTGACGCAACACGTATCCAATACCTCTATAATATATATCAATAAGTTACACTGCATAAAAATCTTACCAAAATCGTCTGAGCGCAACGGTGGGGCAGTCGGTGCAGGAAAGAGATGCAGACTCCTGAACGGGGGAAGCTGGGAATTCTGCAGCGAGGGGAATTGTGGACTGCGGAACGGGGCGAAAGGCGGATGTTGCGGCGGGAGAAATTGTGAACCCGGAGTCACGAACCCGGGCATTAATATCCCGGATGGTCCAGATCTCTCCCAGATCTGTCCATTAGGACACGGAGCCTTGGAGAGATCTGGACAAGAAGGGTACAAGGCTGTAGCAGGAGGGCCTAGATGCTGCGGTACGAAATGCGCCGCTTTGGAAGGATTAGCGAAGTTCTGCGTGTACACGGGAATGGTACCAATATTGACAGGAATCTGAATCTTCGGGTTGGAGTGCATACCTGATACAACCGCTTTCACCTGAAAACAAACTTCGAGTATTCAGACTGTCAAACAAACCTGAACATCGCAATGCAAAATACTGCAAAGACAGCGATTCGACATAGGTACAGCAAACCAAGACAAACATATGTATTATATATACAACACGGTATGTTAATTGTCAGTCAGTACTTAGCAAAACACTGACAACGCTGACACCCTGCTTCCGACAGGGTATAGCGAGCCATACCTTGACCACAACAACATTAATTGTTAATACCACATAACATTCATAACACCACATCTGCCCTGATAATGGACACTCCAATGGAAACACGTCGGAATTTCCCAGAAAACTCAAACCAGATGGTTCTGAATGGCGGTGAAAACCTAAGAATATTTTTAAAGAACAAACACTTCATAATTACGATAATTTCTGATGATTAAATTTTGTCACCATTTTACAATTTTTATGAGTTAGCATCAAATGTTATGTTCCTTTACAAAAAATACAAAAAAAACAAAAGGCGGTGAAAAACTAAGAATATTTTTAAAGAACAAACACTTCATAATTACGATAATTTCTGATGATTAAAATTTTTTTACAATTTTTATTAGATAGCATCAAATGTTATGTACCTTCACAAAATACTGTATCGTTATAAGACTGTCGACCGGGCGAGATGAAGGGAGAGCTGGTAGATTCAGCGCCACATCTAACAGTGATTCGCTGTCTTTTTCAACTTGGTGTCCTGTGAATATGACCTTTTTTTGTTTTTCGGTTTTGATGTGCCCCCTTGGATATGAAGCAAAATACGTAACGTTCTATAAAAAAATATCATTTCGTTAATTCAACACGTGGATACATCGAGATAAATAAATAAAATGGTTCTATATGTAGATTATCAACATTTTCACAATTTGAAATTTTAAAAATTTAATACATACATTTTCAAGGCAGAAAACGACACTTTCAATAAACACCCGGCTTCTATTTTGTACGAGACATTTGATGGGAAGCTGCTGTCCGGGTATGTAACCCGTCGTAGGGAGGTCGATGGTCATGTCTAAAGTTCCCTTTTCAGAGAATAAAGACGAAAAATTTTTAGAGACCACCTGGTGGATCGGCATCTGAATTAAAAAGGTTCAATAATTAATTGGACTCAGGTAAAAAGAAAACTTCATAGCATTGAGGGTCCCAGAATTCACGGCCCGTATTCCATGAACACAATTTCATTCGCGCAAATAAAAATCACATCTTTTCCTCGCACATCTGAGAATCACACAATTCATTGCCCGTATATCATTCTCGCAATTGAAAATTCCACAATTCATATGCTGTATTTCACACGAACAATTAATAGCTCTTTAAGGCGCACACATTATTCTCTGAATATAAAGTTTGACTTATATTTTTAAATGGCTGCCAATTTATACATGTATATAGTATTAAAAAAACGACCACTTACACGATTCTCCAGATTAAGATTAAGATCAGTGGAGCAGACGACGGTGAAGGGAAATTTTTTAGTTTTGTCAAATTTGTCTTTTCTCTCCGCAGTCACTTTCATTTTATATTTTGTCTTGCCATGCAATCCTTGAAAGGACGAACGTAATCCAGGTGGAAGAGTAAAGGAGAAATCGAATGTACTAAGGCCTGCTTCGATGATCACGTTACGATCTAAAAATACATGCTATTTTACAAACGTTTCACAAAATGCACACAAATTTTATTACATTATGACAATAAAAATTAATTTTTATTTTGAACAATCATTATTATTCAAAACGAAGAAGGCGGTGTTATTCTAGATCGTGAAAGACTTCATTTATCTCGGGTGCTATATAATTGGTGACGGTAGCTGTAATGTCTAAATCAAGCGAAGAGTTGAGGACAAAAAGCAAAATATTAAAGTTGATTATAATTTGTATAACGAAAACCACTTTCTCACAAAGAAGAGACACTACTTATTTCTCTGAATGGATCTTTCTCTCTTTTTCTCGTATAACGTTTTGTAATATTTACGCCTTTGAAATGTAATGCGACTGACTGCAAGGCCTTAATTTTATTTTCGCTGACCTAAGGATTTGGGATAGATGGTACACGATCGATTCGACGCCTTCGGAGGAGATGAAAATCCAGCGAGGCTGGCAATGATTGGAAAGGTGAGTGGAATGCCAAAGAGGAAGAGGACAACACAATAGAATCACCAGATCGAAGACGCTATTCGAACTGCGGGCTGCAAAAAAGTTCGAGGAAATTCTAACTGTAGAAAATAATATACAACTAATAAAAAAATATTATCTTATCCATGTCCTTGAATTTTAAAATGTCCACAATTTTCAACAACTATGTACTTAACGTGTGATTTTGTAAACGTACTCGTCCACCATGATTTATATTCGTCAAGGGTTAGTGATTAATAGGAATAAACAGAAAAACACTGAAGTTCCTGATGAATTCAAGACCAAAAAGGCTTTACTGGGTGGGGCTTGGTGGCTTGCAGAGTTATCTACCTATTTAAGGGATTTATCACCAACCACTTCAGACTGATTTTATTCACAGCTATTAGATTAATAGATACAATTTAATATTTATTACATAATTACGGTCACGATAATGCTCAAGACAATACTAATACTCAAGAGAGGGACAAGAGCGTGGTTCACTAGATCGAAGCGGGCAACGGAATGTTTGCTTCGCTTCAGCCGTGGCCTGGTTCAATGGTCGTCTTTTGCGCGGACGTAACGTTCGGCATAGGGCGAAGGCCAAAACTGGAGCGACAGTGTTCTTAAAGACATATCTGTTTAGGAGATCCAGAACTGGAGAGAGCTGGCCCAAGACCGAGATCGGTTGTGGAAGGCCCTTGAGGAGGCCAAAATCCCCCAGGGGTTGTAGAATCAATAGTGATGATGATGTTGAATAAGAATAATCATGAAGAAACAAAAAAAATACTCGCTAAAAAATACGACTCCTACATTTAAACTTACACCTGCAAACGCAATTCCTGTCCTACAGACCCAATAGAATCATAAATCTACAAGAAATGATAATATACAATAAATAATGATAATAGATAATAAATAATGATAATAAATAATAAATAAATTACTGCTCTGCACCGGGTATCCTGCCAGGAGAGTCACGTGGCCGGTATCCAAATTAATTTCCTCTCCAGTATAAGTAGTAGTTTTACGATTTTTACCAGTTCCATGACTTTCCGCCCATCGAGTTTTTGTTTTACCAGTTATTTTGAAATATAACCCTGCGAAAAATAATACACATCATATTTGTATACAGTTTTGGAGGTGATGAGTGTGTGTGAGGATGAAATCAAAAGGATCGAGTATGTGAATGTTAATAATCCGCCTGCAAGTCGGCTAACCGTTCTTATGTTACGGAATTTATCTTCATCTTCACTCAGCAAATGAAACAAACGATATTTTGGCAATATTCATTGAAGTAAGTTTTACAATGATTAATAATATTACTCGGGTAATATTTATTCAGTGGAACACTAACTCAGATAGCGGAATTCAATAATATGAAAGATGTTAAAAAAAAAACAAATAAAACAACATCTTACCAGTCGTATTCTAAAAATAGCAGTATTGCTATTTCTGTTTCTTGACAGTTATTATATAACACTGTAATGCCGTACATGTCGGTGTTTTCAGTTTGACAAGTTTGAAATTATGAATTCAATTTACAAGAAAGCTTTAAAAGTAAACAAACGTTTTTTTTACGTTTAAGTGCTTTCTGATTGATTCAATTCATTAATTTCGAACCTGTCAAACATAAAACATCAACATTGACGGCATTACAATGTTATAAAAAAGTTGTCAAGATAATAACAGATATAGCGTTATTGCTATTTTCAGAATACGGCCGTAAATGTCACATTAAAAGTGAAATAAAACCCTCCCTGTTCTCGGGATAACAAGATTCATGTTACGCCTATTTTTTATTTTCAATGTTTATTTACTTTCATTGGCTAAATCCAAAATAATGGTCCCATTGCATATACAACGAAAATGAGTATTTCACTATATTATTGAATGTGGTAATAACAAAATGAAAGATAATTTACGTTTAAATAGTAAGTATTAAATAAGATATTACACTTTAAAGTTCCGAAAAATGCACTGCATATTTTGACATTTCATAGGCAATATATGAGGTTAGGTTAGGTTATTAGGTTTGGTTAGGTTAGGTTATTAGGTTTGGTTTACGTTTAATTTAGATTACGATTATTTTAGTTAGATTAAATTAACAGGACGTTAAATTATACAGTGAAATACTTATTTTCGTTGTATGAACAACGGGACCATCATCTTGGATTATTCCCTTTCATTCACATGTTGTACGGGCCAATACGTGATTTACATTAAAACTTATTGTATTATATAATCTACAGTCATTTAAAGTATTTTATTATAAACTTTTTGCACTCAAATGAGAGAATGCCCTGGAGAGACGTCATGCAGTTAAACAGAAAAAAATATTATACAGGGAATTTTGTCATTCGCGGCAGCTAATGTAGTAATATTATACAAGGAATTTTGTCATTTGCGGCAGCTAATAAGTAAGTAAGTAGCAGTAAAGGATTAGTATTTTACCATACCTTTAATTTGTTTGGGTTCGTCTTGCCTTATTTGAAAAGCTCCGGTTATTTCACGTCCGGTGTAGAGGACTGCCTGAGGCGAACCGTGGAATACCACGCTGCAGTCTTGAAACGACATTTCTACTGTTTCACACAAATGTTCGATCGGCAGTTAACACCCTTTTCAAGTTACAAAATGTTTCACTATTTCGAGGACAAATTGACACAGGGGGCCATTAAATTAGATTTGTTTGAGAAGTGGTAACGTAACTATTGGCTGGCGATGGCTAAAATAAGAGAAAATAAGTCGCATCATATGTAGCCGCAGCATCGCAGATGTGATGCGACGAATCAAATAAAGTGTGCATTAAAAAAAAGTCCAAGAACCTAGGTACCCACTTTGTGTTTTTTCGATTTTCGGCCTAAAACGGTTCCGCATTCAAAAGTTTCTAAACTATACAACGTTGACAACCACATTGAAAGTCGAGTGAATGAATGTGAATGAAAGACGCCAACAGACATTTTCAAGAAAAGTAACAAATTTATTAAGAAATCAGCTGAGCTTTTTAAAAATTACTTGTAATCCTAATTACTGAATGAAAAATAGCTTATCTTTGATATTTTAACCAAGCGACGTAAAACAGTGTTGAAACATTTTTACATTTCACATATATTTTTAGTTGGCGGTTGCAACCGGTAGGTATACTCACACATGTGTAAACATGTGTAGTGACATTAGAGTATACATAGTGACATAGCGATACGAAACCTTTTATCCATTTTGAAATATTGGCGGTGTATCAATGTGCCCTTTGCGTCAAAGTGCCCCACTTCCCCCTACGTTTTTGGCCACGCACGCTCAGCTGATTTTAAATTTGATAAAATGTACCCAAAGCTAACCTAAGATGGCGCCACTGTCGAGTTCGTGAATTCCCTACGCGATATATTACAGATAAATAGTTAAATAATATCAGATATAATAGAGAATGAAAATATATTGTGTTTTTTAAGTATTTTCATATAAAATATATTAAATGCAGCGCCACCACGAATAAAAATTAAATACGGGATAAGAGCCCTTCCTTCTTTTTATCGAACGTTTCAAATTTATTCGCGAAAGTTTTTTTCGGGAAAGGGTGGGCGGACAGAAAAATTAATACTTTTATAATATTTATCATTATCCAAGACGAAGACGACACATGTCATTCATTCATAAAATGAAATAGATCGGCCACAAAACACAAACATGATAGTACGACACCACACAAAACTTACGACACGAGCAAAAACACAGCAAAACCCATACTGATTTGACAGATCGCTTGGGTCCCGCGACCATGCGAACCTAGCGGTATAAAAAGGCAATAGCTCCGCCACAATCTGAAAATAAAGATACGGTCGCGGGAGATTTGACAGAAGACGAGTCTTTTGAAAACAGTGGAAGAATACAAATCAAATTTAACTCTCTTTAGAATCGGTACTAGGAATTATTAATTCAAAAATGGATATAATATACGAGACGAAGACACAACTCAATGAAATATACAAGTGTATAGATTTTATTTCAGAAGGAAATTTGGACGTAAAAGTTATTTATGGCAATTTGTTTTATGATTTTTGATTCCATTTGAAAATTGGCATTTTCCAACACAAGAAGTAAAAATTTTAAACCGTCAAAAAACTATTAATATTCCATAATAAATAAATTAAATGAAAATAAAAAATATTATTTTCTTTGTTTGTTTTCTTTTTCCCAACTACAGGGTTGTCAGTACAACCTGAGCCATCCACTGCCGCCGCCGTGGGATCCGTCTTCATATTTAATTTGTTTATTTTCTTGGTTATTCTCTATTATTTTACATATCGTCACTTCTTTGTTTTTGCTTTTCAGATACAAAACTTATCGATTTAAAATTTTAGGCTCTAAAAGCCTAATTTGCAGTACAAAATAATACTTTTAAAACGTACCTTATTTAAGTATTGACTCTGTATTCGGGCCTATGTTATAACATGAATCTACAGTGGTAGGTAAATTTTTAAATAAATTACCTTATTTTATGGGTTTTTCTCGAAATTCCCTTTTTCAGAATTTTTGAGGTGATATCTCAAAACCATTAAGTCGATTTTGTTAAAATTTTACACTCATCTTTTATTCGATAAAATGCGCTATTTCCTTTGAAATATAGGAATAAGGTAAATTTAAGAAAAGGGCAGATAAATGTGCAACATTTATTTGTTTCTGTAGGCATATTTTTCGTTGTCAAAAATCTAAAATAAATTTTAATTTTAAATATTCTATTTATATTGCTGATGCTTGAAATACAGTATTTTAGTTATTTTTATAATCATAATTTAATACAATGAGTAGGGTGTAGAAAAAACTTAATTCGTTAAGTCATTAATTACGATATAAAATATCTTTCCGTGTTATGCTCGCTACACTCCTTGCCGATCTTATTTTCAAGAGTTACGACTGCTAGTCGTCAGGCGGTGCCACACTTCCACGTACGGGATTTTACCGAAATACCCTCACTTCTAGAAGCGGGGAGACAGGGAAGAGGAAATTCAAGGAAATGTGAAAAAAAAGATTGTGTATTAAACTTTTATTAGAGCTGGTGTTTTAACAAATTTTGTCCTTTGTTCATTGTCTGTAGTAAAATATTAACATTCATATACCTTTAAATACACAAAATGGTACACAAAGTCATTCACTTACTTGCTCAATGGCAGTAATTAATCTCAAAATCACATTAAATATAGCAGACCTTTTTTGAATAACTTTAAATAAGCACATTTTTTCTATGCATAATTAATATTATTTAAAAATATGGTACATGTACAGTATTTTTTTCGTACATATTCTTACACACATAAAAATCTTGTAGAATACATTCATTAAAAATGTTGTAGAATATTTTTATACATTTAAATAATAATAAGGTTTAACTGTGACCTATAATATCTCAACATTGGAACACATTTTTTATTGATGTATTAAATACCTCATGAAAGAATTATATCTATCCTTATACACCATCTCGAAGTTCTAAGGATAATTTGAGTCAACAGTCATTAATTTTTTTTTAAATGACTGAGTAAAAGCAAGTTGAAGCTAGTGTGTTAGGTGAATTTTTAAGTGATTTACATTATTCTGTTGCAAAAGTTTTTCTCGAAACTCCTCTTTTCAAAATTTTGGAGATATCTCAAAAACTATTAAGCCGATTTTGTTAAAATTTTGCACACATCATACAAATAATATTATCTATAACGCACAATCTGATTTGTAAATGCGCAAAGTAAACTGTGTTTACTTTTTATAAATCTTTTAATTAAATAAAATTATCTTCCATCTGATGTCATTTACACAAAAAAAAACTTTTTTTACGAAATTCTACTTCATAGGCATTTCACCATTTAACAATAAAATAATTAACTTTGTGGGACAGCACATCACGCCGCCATTTAAAAAAAATATATTAATATGGTAATGAAAAATACTAACTAATTATGCCGCAAAAATGATACTAAAATGTTTTGTATGTGTGCAATAGTTAGGTAATTTTTTTAATTTGAATATACTTTTGATGCCTCATAGAGGTGTAAACGCTTCATTAACAATATTTAAAATTCCCTCTTGAATTTAATAAATTTTTGGAAACTAGTAATGTTTTGCATCTTTGTCTTAATAAACAATTTTTTTTAAAGTACATATTTATTTATTTTTTCTTGTTTTTACTAACATTAATATCATTTAACATTTCAAATATGGGAACAATTTATTTTACTAACTTTATGAGAGTCAGAAGACTCGTATATAGAGAAGGAGTATAACAGGTACAAGGTATGAATATGCATTTTAAAACAGTTGTATGATTATAGTATTATGTGTCTAGTAGGTGTTTGTACATATTATGTTTTTGGTTTCAATTTTTTCTGATATATTATTTTTCTGATCTTTTAGGGGAGATTATTAAAAAATGTTATACCAAGAAAACTAAATGACTTTGGATAGTGGTAAAATTAATTTTTGGTGTGTTAAGTGTATCTCTAAATCTTGTAGATCGAAAATCGCTTCTTCTGTTTAATGCATTTTTAATTTTAAAAATGTGACTTATCGATTTTTTTTGCATATGTAGTTGGGCACTGGGGTAGTCATTTCTTTTCTTTAGAATTATTTTAATTATCATTTTTTGGATAGTTTCTAATTTTGATGTAGTAGTGTAATTGGGATTGAACAAGAGCGTAATATATTATTTAAAGATTTTTTGTTGATGTTTCCAAATATCAAAAATATATAGACATTTTTTTTTAAATTTTGTTGGTAAGATTAATTGTTTTTTTTTTCACATTAGGTTATTGTCTATTATGATTCAAGGTATTTCTTTTCCTTCAATTGAAGGAAAATTGTCATTGAAGTCTCTTTGAATATAGGATCTGTTATGAATTTTAATATTAATTTCTCAGTTTTTTTTTTGTTGAATAGCAAAGCAGAGAAAATAAATTTTATCAGTATTAATTAATTGACAGCAGATTTTCATCCTTCCATTTTTTTAGGGTGTTTACATTTTTATTTGCTATAGTATTAGCATCAGTCCACGTTTTTATATTAATTAGGTATTAATTTTTTTTATTTATTAGCATACTATTTGGCCATGTAATTTCAGTTCAAATATGTTATTGGAGTATAAAATAAATAACAATGGTTCAAGTACCGTTCCTTGTGGTATGCCAAAATCTGTGGTTCCTGATGTGGTGGTGTGTCCATTTATTTTTAATTTTTGTTTTCGGTTTATAAAATAAAGATTATAACATTATAATATACTTTTCAGTAATATATAAAATAGCACATTTATAAGGACACATTACTTATATATAATATATTTGTTATATATTTAAAATATTGTTATGACAAAACCTCCCTTTTACTCTCGGTATTAATTTACCGATTGAGAGGGATAACCGTTTATATTCATTAACTTTAATTATAGAAAAATTGAAATAAAGTTTGATTAAAAATATGAGAAACATAACATAGATCATAACAAAAATGTTTTAACGAAAGGAAAAATATAATATTTTAAATCTCTCAACATCAAATAAGTACCTTTACGAAAATCTTCTTTTAAATAGTATTTTATTATTTGATAAAAATACATAAAAAACATAGTGTATTTTTGTACTGATTAATTAGGCCCCTACAAAGGACTCTGCCGATGTGGAAATTATATACAACTATAGTAGTTTAGTAATATAGTAGTGGACGCCAGTGATCATGGTCAAATTCTACATTATTTAGTGTTTATATTATCTGAAAACTACGATCGATTAAGTATTACGAATATGTTAAAACTTATAGGCCTCAGGTGGATAAGGCTGCAGTTGTGACAGGCTGTCTGAGAGATATCGTATGGAGGAATAAAGATGTGAGAACAGATAGCAAGGTACGCATTTAGAAGACCTGTATGCGACCTATCCTCACTTTGGTATTGAAACGAGGGCAGACACTGTCAAGACAAAGAGTATGCTAAGAACAAAATGAATAACTTTGCGCGCTATTTCTGGGAAGACTGCGTGATCGCATGAGGATTAGGTACAGCAAAACGGGAGGTCTGCGAGGTTCATGTTGTAGTCAGATGAAGGTGACAGTGTCGAAGATACTGGTACCGAGACAGAGAACACGTACAGAGAAGAAGTACAACAAAATTACCACAAGAGCCAAAGCTCTGCATGGCCTACCGGGTGGACCGCGACCACCAGACAGACACCAGAAGCGATGGAGAGCTAGCTGGAATTCAGCATCACAAGAGGAAACTCCTGCACAAACAGACTTTTGGATATAAATAATGTCAAAGAAGAAGAAGTTTACACTTAAAAAGATTTTATTTTATTAATACATAGAACAAAAAGTACATAAAACACATTTAATAATGGTTTCATTAAAAATTGCCACTGATTTTAGTACGAAAAGTGAAGTTAAGTCACGAAAGTCAAAACTTATCTCGTCTGGCGATATCTAGTGCGGCCGGTCACTTCGGATAAAGCAATGCGCTGTGTTTGAACAATTAACGAATCAGTCACATTATCTCATTTTGCAATGCCGAGGATTCTCAAAAATATAAGATCACAATAACCGGCGCCTAATGTAAACGTAGCAAAAATACGTGCAGAACAATATTTTTTAAGTCATTAAATGTATAGATTCTAAATTCGAAATACCCGTATTTGTATAAAATTGACTGAATTTTAAACATCAAACATCAAAACTAAAAATATCAAAAAATTTCACATCAAAATACAATACGTAAGGACTCACTTTTTATATAATTTGTATCATCAGGAATTTAAAAAAAGTGAATAATAATTGTTTCGCACACGATCAATCCAGCGGCATAAAATTGAATTTTTTAAATTTAATAAAAATAACAATATATGGCCGTGTGTGTATGTGTAATTGTTACCATAAGGCTTATTTTTTGAACATTTATGCATTTAGTTTATAATATTTCTTATACTCGCGTCGAGGCCTCGACAACTTGAATAGTTTTAAGAATTTTTTTTTGTAATTTTATTCTATATGTAATTTGTAATTTTTTATTGTAAATAAAATGAGTGGAATTAGCGGTCTTATTACTGACGAATCCTGACTGGAGATATAAGGTTTTGTGCATTATTAGGACATCCGCGAGATTCGGAAATAAACGTATCTCACTGTGGAGGATGACGGCCGATGTCGCGGATTAAATTAAATAGCAAAAATATGTTTTTTGCCAGTTTTCAGATAACTGCGCAGCAGATTTGAAAGGCCGTTAAAATGGTCGGGCAGGCCGACGTTTGAACGCGACAAGCCGGCGCCTGGCGGGGGCCGCTGGTTATGGACCAGACGTACGCGGCGCGTGGAAAGTTTGCAACGCCGTAAAATCAGAAAGTTCACGAGATGAACTCAGAAAAAGTGCACAAAACCTGGCATGTCATTTCCTGTCAGAATTCGTTATAAAATAAAGAATCGGATTAGTTTGGAAGGAGATACATCGAGAGATAGTAATCGGCCTTTTTTGAGGCGATTTATGAACGCCGACACATCCGGACACATTGGTACTAATTAAATTCACATGCGGATGTGCCAGGCGTTCAATTTGACGTAACATTTACATATGTACACATCCCCGTTCGGGAGATAATTTGG
>JADDOH010010669.1:0-29583 GCA_016648135.1 Agrypnia vestita
AAAGGTGCATGCGATATCAAAGGTATAACACTGCTTCACAAGTATTACTACAAATGATTCAAGAAGAGGCTATATGGAATGAGAGAAGCGACAACCCTGCAAGTGCGAATACTGACGCGCTCTACACCCGAATAGTAGACGCACTTCGAAATGCCGCGATCTCAACATTTGACAATCGTAAACATAGCTCGAAACGATATAAACAAATATGCGGATGGAATGATTTTGTTGCACAAAAATATGCGGAATCCAGATACGCGATGTTGATTTGGATCGAAAATGGCAGACCACTCGTAGGCCCCATCGCAGAGGAAAGAAAATTAAAGCGTGCAGCGTTTAAACTGGCCCTGAAAAAATGTCAGAAGGAAGCAGAGCAAATACAGATGGATAAAATAGCTAGGGACCTAGATAATCGTGACTTCAGACAGTTTTGGAATAAATCGAATAAAAATTGCAATATGCGGTGTAAAATTCCAAGTAACATAAATGGAGAAACGAATCCCAAAGCAATCGCAAACATTTTCGCAGACCATTTTACCACCCTAACTCCGACCTCTCTGATCTCCTCGAGTGGACCGCCAATTAATCCAACAACAACTGAAGGTAATGGACTTTCGATTACTGTGAACATGGTCAATACCGCCCTGAAACATATGAAAGCTGGTAAATCGGCAGGCCACGACGGACTAAGCATTGAACATGTCAAACACGCGGGAGGACCAATTTTACAGCTCCTGGCGAGGTTGTTTACTGGCATTATAAAGAATGGGCAATTACCGAGTAATATGACGAGGACCATAATTACACCCATTCTTAAATCCAAATTATCGGACTCAACCTCCCACGAGAGCTACAGACCAATCTCGATTGCCACAACCATCGCGAGATTATTCGAACGCGTGCTGCTAGATCAGGTCGAATCTAGCATGGAAACTAACGACAACCAGATGGGTTTCAAAAAACAGACCTCTACCGACGCTGCAATATTTACTGTAAAACGGACACTGGAGTACTACAGAAACAAAAAGACTACTTCATACGCATGTTTCCTAGACTTGAGCAAGGCTTTCGACAGAGTTTCTCACCCTTTACTTTGGGCAAAACTCAGGGAAAGAGGCATACCATCGGAGGTAATACGTATCCTTGACTCGTGGCACAGACAACAGGAAAACCAAGTAAGGTGGAGAGACAGTCTTTCCGAACCTGTTCACATGACGAGCGGCGTCAGACAGGGAGGGTGCATGTCCCCAATACTGTTCAACCTTTATATGGACGAACTCACTCAAAGGCTAAACAACGCGGGGGTAGGCTGTCACATCGGAGGACAGTGTCTTAACAACATCAGTTATGCTGACGATATGGTACTGATGGCACCGTCTATAAGAGGACTACGCATTCTTCTAAAGATCTGTGAAGTGTTTGCTGAAGAAACAAACATGCTCTATAACCCTAATAAAACAGCACTGTTGGTTATAAAGTATGGTCAGGGCCCAACAAGTATTCCTCCAGTTACTCTGAACGGTGTGGTCCTGAAGGTGACCGAAAGAACGAAATATCTAGGACACATAATTACAAATAATCTAATGGACGACGACGATATTGACAGGCAAAGACGAGCTCTCAGTGTGAAAGCGAATATGCTGTGTAGAAGGTTTCGTCTTTGTAGCACCGCTGTAAAAAGAACGCTCTTCCTTGCCTTCTGTGCAACATTATATACATGTGAACTCTGGACAAATTATAAAAAGAGCAGCATAGAAAGACTTCGCATACAATATAACAACGCCTTTCGTATGATGTTTGGCCTTCCCAGATATTGCAGCGCTTCCGGTATGTTCACTGAGGGGCGTGTTCCCAACTTTGCAGCCCTCTTAAGATCCAGGGTGGCAGGGATGAGGGAAAGGATATACAGCTCCGGAAATATCCTTATCCTGGAAGCCCGTCTTACTCCAGAATCCAGCATCGATGCACACTGGAGAAAGATACTGGCCCCGCATAATTGACTTGCCATCGCTCGCTAAAGCCGATATTTTTACCGTATATTTCTTTTGATTACTTCTAATACTTCTCTTCTATTTTATATGTTCTTCTTCTATTTTACTATTTCTCTTTTGTTTTTATATAATATTTTTAATGTGTGTATTTTCTTTTATATGGAATGTGTGGGATTGCACGAACCTCCCCACATTCTGGAATAAAAAAAAAAAAAAAAAAAAAAAAAAAAAAAAGAATATGAAAGCCTACATTGGAATAATCCAATATGATGGTCCCGTTGTTCATACAATGAAAATAAGTACTTCACTATATAATTTAACGTCTCGTTAATTTAATCTAACTAAAATAATCGTAATCTAAATTAAACAAACCAAACCTAATAACCTAACCTAACCTCATATATCGCCTATGAAATGTCAAAATATGCAGTCCATTTTTCGAAACTTTAAAGTGTAATATCTTGTTTAATACTTACATTTTAAACGTAAATTATCTTTCATTTTGTTATTAGCACATTCAATAATATAGTGAAATGATCATTTTCGTTGTATATGCAATGGGACCATTATCTTGGATTTAGCCCCTACATTATTAACGAAACAAAAATGAATAAGGAGGAGAATTACTCACCCTTACGCACTAAAATACTTATCAAAAACACACACCTAAACAAACGCACCAACAAGGAACGAAAGAAACTGTTTGACACTTTGTAAACAACTGTCACGTGAAGCGAGTCGTCAAATAAAGCACGGAGCGATCTTTTCCGAAAAGTCGAAAGGCAAAAGTCGCCACTGATGGTTGACAAACTCCGAGAACTTGTGTCAAACCGTCGAACGAACTAATTTGAAAACGGAAGCT
The DNA here is from genome assembly GCA_016648135.1 of Agrypnia vestita. Classification (NCBI taxonomy): domain Eukaryota; kingdom Metazoa; phylum Arthropoda; class Insecta; order Trichoptera; family Phryganeidae; genus Agrypnia; species Agrypnia vestita. Next base: position 2,854 of record JADDOH010010669.1, read on the forward strand.
TGCGAAAAAGTTCGCGAGGCGCCCCACGACGGCGGCGGCGCGGCTCTGGGCGCGGAGTGGGGCCTGGGGGCGGCCGGTCGGCAGCGGCCGACTGCCGCAGTACGCGCCGCGGGTACTGCAGGGCTGGCAAAACGGGAGTCAGCTAGCGTGCCGAAAAAATACCACCGACAGAATAGAAGAGAGGTAAGAAGAAGAAGAAAAAATAAGCGCATATGCATATTCGTTAGACTAAGGAATATTTTAAGTACAAAAATTATTAAAAATGTGTACTGCGCCATTGTTCACTCTCTGCCCGTATTATTATTTATTACTTAACGCCCTATAGGGCTTTTACTATAGATAGGTAAGTGTACATTAACAGAATATATAGACAGTTTAAAAAGAAAATAAAATACTGAAAATATTGATACAAATTTATAAAGATAAATATAATATAAGGTAAAAAGCAAGTAAGTATATAAAAAGCAGAAGCATAATAAAAACAGAAATTGAAAAACAAAAAAAGTACTTATGTAGAGTGAAAAAATATAGCACAAGCATTGAAAGTAATATTATAATAAAAAATATACATACAAATACAAATCAACTATTTAAGTCCAATTCGACAAATACTAGTAACCTTTCAATACACCTTTTATATATACAGCGTTATCGGGTGGGAAAAAAAATTTACCATCCTTTTCTCGTTCATTTGCTCTACATGACCAAACAATGTTAAGATCAGCTGTACGGTCTTTCCTAATATCTTAATTCTTTACTCTATCATAAATGGATTCGCCACACATACGATCTCATCTCCACTGCATTCAGTCTACTTTCGTTCTTCTCCTGCCATGAGAACATTAATTTACAATCGATTAAACATTATGCAGATATTACTTAATAATGTAACGAAGCTAAAAAGAATCACGCACTCATGTCAAGTGACAGATGTTTTTGGGCGCGCTTGAGAGCGACACCAAAGCGAAGGCAGCCGCGAGTTGCGAAGGCCAGAGTGGCCAAGCGAGCGGTAATTATCTGGAAAAGTTATTACGTAGCGAAATAAACCGAAGCGAAATAATACGTCTAGAAAATGGATGGAATGTTCTGGTGATAGTGAATAATGTGTTAAAGCGATTATAAAGTGTCTATTTACGTAAATTTACGAAATAGTTTAATCTAAATAATAGCGTTAAGTCAAATAGCGTTAGGTCACTTTGTACGTTCGATTTATCAATTAATCAGTAATTAATAAATCTGTTATTAAACTCCAGCGTTTTATTAATTCCTTCCGCAGCCATGACACGTGACAATAATAATAATAACATAAATAACAAGTGGAAGGGTATGGAAGAGGCCTATATCCAGCAATGAAGAGATTAACCTTCCAGCGGGAGCGCTGTTGTAAAATTTACGACAAATGCGCCTTATCACTTCCCCCACTTTTACCACTTAGTTGCAAGCATCGAGCTCCGAGCTATTCGAGGGTCAGTGCCTCTCTAAACTATAGGTGTGCCGGGTGTGCTAAGAAGTTTTTGTTATTCATTTATATTTGGAAATTTCCGTTGAGCGTTAATTTTACGACACGCGCCTTAAAGTGTTACTTTTTTTCTAGTGTTCCATTGTGGAGATGATGAGACTACAAGATGATGAGACTTACTTTCCCTGGAGTGACAGCGAGTTTTCGCAAGAAGAAATCGACCAACAAGCCGAAGAAAGTGCTACCGAACAAGAAAACATTTCAGACGAATCTGAAGGAGAGAAGGAAACAATGGAAGAGTTTTTCATTGGAAAAAATAAATCTACTCAATGGAGAAATAGAACATACCGGGTTTCTGAAAAAACCAAGGGGATAAACATAGTCAAAACACCCACTGGCTTGACTCAAAAATCTCTTGGTATTGAAAATTAGCTAAACTAACTAACTAGCCTTCTTCCAAATCATCGATACGTCTACGAGTGACGATGTTTTCGGATACGCAAATATGTATATCGATTAGCTGAGAGTTGACCATCAATATTATAGACATCGGGACGGTACAATATTAACATGTTTAGAGTGTTGCTTCGTTTTTTGTTTAAAAGACAAATGTATATTTTTTTAAAGTACCGTCATTTTTCATAACCTTACAGAAATTCCTCAGCATTAATGTAAATGAAGATCGGTAGGTACCTACTGATCTTCATTTAATTTGAATTGTTAAAATGGAACGTTTAAATTTGTGTGAAAATTCTTTCACAAACAACTGACAATCGAGCTATTGAGAAAATTATAATATACCGGTGAATAATACATATTAAAAATGGATAAAGTATCTAATATAAAATAATAGCTTTAAATGTTGTATCTCTTGTCAGGTGTGTACTTTTATTATTTTTAAATTTTAATGTGAAATATTATGTTCTTTTGCTAATAAAATATATACTCTTTTCAGAGCAACGCAAAAGAGCTTTTATTTTAAAAAACTAAAATATTTGGGAAACCACATTATATTTATATAAAGAAAACACCATTTACACGTGGAAAACTTGATGTCGTAAAATTTACGAGGGAATTAATCAGCGCGCCCGCTGGAAGGTTAAGGCTGAGACAGAAGAAGGCACGAACGTGTTTTCTGACCAACACGCGCCAGCCCTGGCTGGGAGCGCGGCCCTGCGCGGCGCACGTGTGCGGCGGCCGGCTGGGGGGGAGGGGAGGGGAGAGGCACCGGATGGCCAACAATCTCGTACGCCCACGAATAACTAAATAAAATTAAGGGCACAAAACAAAAGGCAGTAACATAAAAAAAAAACGAGCGAGCCTCACAGTGGTCGCACATGCTGTGCAACATTTGACATGTCACAATTAAACATATCAATTGAGCAGCGACAGAAATTAACATCAAAATTTAAAAAGCTAATACCCATTGACGTATTATAATTATAAAAACGTTATTCTCATACTAGCCGGCTTTCATATGTAGTAAATATCGCATTGAAAGAGACAACAAATCACATAATCAAGTAATCACGTAAAAATGGTGTGCGATAGTCTGTTCATTTTTCCGCGTAGCGTCGCGCCTGATCACAACGAAAGTCCTTTCGATAACGAATGCAAGTAAGGCAATTACCTTCATTTTGAGTTGCCAAGATTTCACGCTTGTAACGTATCTACAGTTTATTATGTCATTGCTAATACCTATATATTTATTAATTGGTAAATACAAGAAAAGATAATGTATGTGCATTTATTTATTATTGAATTTTGCCGCACTAGGTAGGTACCGTATATATCTACATACGCATTTTGTTTAGAAATGTGTTTCGTCAATTGTATGTTTTTATTTATTTTCATAGATGGCGGTAGTGTGCCGCCATACACATTGTATGAAAACTTTGAATAAATATTTAAAAACAATCACATAAATTACATCAAATTTGAGAATGCAAATCATTAAAGGCAGTTACTGTTTACATTAATGTAAAAAAAAATTAAGTATTCATTGGATAGTTTCGAAGATGTAAGCGAAAACATATCAAAGTTACAACATCCACGCGCTTGACACCAGCCGCGCAACATATATACAAAATCAGAAGGGCCGGCTGTTGGAAGTGTGCGTCTTCGCTGTGATGGCACTTGCTGCACATTGATTTGTTTATATACTCAAGACACTTTATTTCTCATACGTTCGTAGTATTTTAGAATATGCATCTCAGGTGTGGAATCCAGGTTATGCAGTACACGAAAATAGAACTGAAAGCGTCCAAAACAGATTCCCAAGATACCTAGACCTCCGTTCATTTAGATCTCATATAAGCAATGAAGACTCTGCGAAATTTTTTAACATGCAGACCCTAACTCGTCGAAGAAACATAGCTGACGCGGTGATGCTATTCAAAATGTCACACAATCTAGTTGATAGTCCGGAACTTCTTCAGCGAATATCTTACCACATCCCAACTCGCAATAATAGACATTCACCTACTTTTCATCTCCCCTTTTGTAAGACCAACTCAAAACAAAACTCCTTTGTGTACAGATCCACAAATTCATTTAACACAAACTATCACCACATTGACATTTTCAACTCAACAATAAGAAAAATAAAACAAACAATATCTATACTAAACCTATTTAATATTCTTTTCAATATGGGTAGAGAAAACACTGAAAAGAAATTAATGGAAATTATAAAATAAAACTCTTTAGTAAAATGAGTATTATCATTATATATTTTTTTTCTCTTCTTCATTTTGAATATTTATAAATTTTTTATCTTATTTGGAAAACTACTGTTAGACTAATGTATTAATTTATATAATGTATTTATCTAATTTAACTTTTATTGTATTAATTTAATTAAAATATTTGTATTGTATCAATCTAATTTAAATTTTTATAATGTACTAATTTACTTGAACTTTAAATCATTAATTAATTATATATACTAATGAGTACCTATATTCGAATATTGTGTTTTAAAATGAAATATGTAACTTGCCCTAAAACAGGCCAGCCTGGTTGGGGAGTTACATATTTTATCATACTATTGTATGATAAATTATTATTGTATAATTATATTTGTAATGTAATTTAATGTAATGTTATGTTAAATAAATAAATAAATAAAACTACCGCACCCAAACTGATTCGTACATTATATCTTCCCTTCTACACCCGTCCCACATTTCCCTCCACCCTCCCCACTGGCTGTTAAAGTAAGTTAAAGTAAATTACTATATTCAGTGGAAAATTTGTAACTGGCATAATTTTAAAAACCATTATTTCATATTTGTTAAGTTTGTTGTTTTGCTATTAATTTTCCCCAAAATAAAATATTATATTTTTTTATCATGTGCATTTTCGAGTCACCCGGCACCGTATTTCCGTGGCGAGCCTCTGATATCGGATTCAGTTTGGCAGAAGTTTAGGCTGCCGGCTAATTTCAATATCACAGCCGTAGTGACGCACACAGCCGTAGACTCGGCTATACCTACGTAACAGGTACGCGTGATTGTCATGGTGATCACATCACACGGAACAGCTGCTCCGAATACGCAAAATAACCGGCGGTAACCCCTCGCCCTGTCATTCAGTACAATCTCGGGAGCTGTGACATCTTGATTACCAATATACACTGAATTATCATGTCCAAAACATCATAAACAGTCCGGGATGGTGCAAGAACATGCGCCAATGAAGTATTAATGTTTTGCGAAGCTGAAAAAGCGAATAATGGACCGATATTACCGTCCGACAGTTTGACAGATAGAACGGCCGCCATTACTGCATGGTTTCTTTAGTGCTGTCCGACCAAATTTCTGTGTTTAATACGACACCGGTCACCGGACATTCTGCACATTATGTATTGTGTAATAAATTTACACCCTGACAACTTCTGTTACGCCACAGCGACGCCCTCCCTCGCACGCCGAGTTATAGTGGTACGTCTGTACACGTCTCATGGATCGTACACGTCTTTCTATTTAACCCTACACACCTAACCTTCCCACGTATCCCCTATCAAGCCTGAACATTCGTCGATTTGACCAGCGATTTTTGGGGTTCATTATTTGTCCATTAGACACGTGTATGGAGACAAAGGTTGCATTGATAAATGAAACAATTTATTTAAATTTTATTAAAGATATAAGTGATGCAACGAATACCACTTTCACGAATACGAATATCAAGACTACTTATTCCGACGAATACGAATAATTCAACAAGGTAATAAGTGATACACCGCCGTTCATTTTCTACTAAGAGATTTAATAATTAATGTTTACCACCGGCAAATTTATGTTCAAAAAGCACAACATTTCTTTTATCCATTTGTACATTCCCAGCGGCCGAAAATAAGTATCACTTTTTTCACGCTCGCGAGAGTTAACACTTTTACACACAACGGAAATAAAATGGAACGAACGATACGTATTACAAAACAAAAACTACATGGAATGCGCACCTAACCTTATAAATAACCCAACGAAACTAGATGAAAGAACTCATGTTGTGCTGTGAAACAAGTAACAATTGACAACTTGAGAACTCAACAAATCCATTCATTCAATGTTAGGGGAATCCCCGATAACAGAGTGCACAGTGCGTAGGTGTGTTCGGATACACATTATAAATAGTTTGTTTTTTAATATTCGTATTCGTATTCGTTTCATCACTAAAAAACAGTAATAATTATTAATAAGGCACTAGTTTTTATGATATCAAAAGTGAAAACATGCTTTTAAAAATTTAAACAACAAAAATAACGTATAATAATCTTATCTTTTTTAACGAACATAAATTATAAGATTATCTTTACTCGGAAAAAATGTGAAAATTATCGAATTAGTATGTGTAAGCGTAAACGGGTAAACACCAACACAACGAAACAATATGGCTCGTACGCACGACTTAACACATACAAATTCGTTTGTCTTTATTAAGTCAAAAATGGTATACCACCCTGCATAGAGAAAGGTTTTCTAGTTGAAAAAAATCATTAATTCAGAATATTTCGATTATGTTCAAACTGTTCAAGATCACAATTTCGGATTTTTATCCCCATTAATCAAGATATATTATAGATATCTCACAAAGCGAAGCTACTTTTAAAAAACATTGCTTTAAAAAACTCAAATAAAAAATATAGATATCTCATTACCAGCGGCGACATCTGCACTGGTTTATCGGAATGACAAATTTTCAACACACAGATGGCGGTGGTAAAAATACATCACATATGCGATACAAGATGTGCGTATTTACACACAGGATGTCTCATATCTAGTAGCGAAAACTTTACAGGTGGATTCCTGCCTTGATAATGAGTCGAAAACGTTCAAGCGACCGTGATCATAGTTATGAAAATATGCAATATCGAAGATTGCAATTCCCCCGAAATTTTAGCTAATAGTTTCGAGACACCCTGTATAATAATGCTCTGTACCGAGGTGCATTTTTCGAGAACACCTTGCACTTTGACTAAAAATATTGTGATTAAAGAATTATCAAGATAAAAGTATGTAAGGATATAAAGTTTGTAACTTTGGATGTAGGAGGTAATCTCCGAAACTACTGATTCGATTTCAAAAATTCTTTCACCAATATTTAGAATGGACTTTCAAGTTGGACATGGGCCATATACTATCCCGTTAAAATAAAAAGGCTTTTCGTGGTAACGTATTTTACAACTAAAATCGACGAAAAAATGATCGAGCGATGCGTATTTAAATACTCTCTATAGAGAAGTTGTAGTACTCAAAAAGTCCGCGACGTCATATATCTACGGGGTAATTTGGAAAACATTAATAACCTCGCAGGATTATATTTCCGCCTTGTGAGTCGAAAATGTTCAAGCTATTATGACCTAATATCAATAGTTAAGGAGATATGCGACATCAAAGTTTGCATTTTTTTTTTCAATATTTCTGACTTATTTTTTGTGAAACATTGGACTATCATTACAGTTACTTATATCAAATATGAAAAATTTATTCCCTTTAATATAAGTCAAATAAAAAAATAAAAACCTTTGAATTCCAATTGGAGTTTTTTCAGGGTTTTTATCGCTTTGTTTAACTTGTATTGAAACGAATGAATTTTTCGTAATCGATATTAGTTGCTGTAATGATAGTCCAGCGTTTTACAAAAAATAAGTCAGAAATATTGAAAAAAAAAATGCAAACTTTGATGTCGCATATCTCCTTAACTATTGATATAGCTTGAACATTTTTGACTCACAATTAAGGCGGGAATAAATTCCTGCGAGGTTATTAATGTTTTCCAAATAACCCTGTATACTTTCTTCTTCAAATGTAGCAAATTTATTTTGTGGTAACATAATTATAATGAATATAAATTAACTTTGTTTAAACCACTTATTTATTGAAAAAAATCAACATGTTTCGAAGCCAATGGCTTCTTCATCAGGAAAACAAAAATAATATTTAAAAATCGAGTATAGATCAAAATATTAAATATTATTTTTGTTTCCCTGATGAAGAAGCCATTGGCTTCGAAACATGTTGATTTTTTTCAATAAATAAGTGGTTTAAACAAAGTTAATTTATATTAATTAACCCTGTATATGTTAAGTTAATACAAAAATTTGGTAAAATATGATTAAAAACTACTAAAATCTACCCGTGCGAAGCCGCGCGGTTAAGCTGGTCGTAAATATATTTTCAACGGATATTATCGCATATTTTTGCCATTCTTGTAAATCCGGTCCAAAACAGCATTTCTGAGCTAGATGGGGAATAATGATTCCATAGGTTATTAGGGTTGCCAACTTTACTGTTAAAAACAGTATCATACTGTTTATCACTACATTAAGCCATGTATTCACTAGGGGACAAATCGCGAAACATTCCGCTCGGCATGTCGCATCAACATCTACGCCCATGTTTCGGGGACAATGACGCGGTCATTTGACGTGTACACACCGGGACTCGCATATCTTGTCGCGGAAATGTCACCCGATGAGGTTATGATGACAGCTGCGGTATCTCATTTGGCGAAAACGGGGTTCCGCGCAATTCGAAATGTTTTTTTGGGTCGCAATTTCAAAATTAACGAGGTTTTACTGTAGTAAATTGAATATTATTAAAAACAAGGTCCTTTTTGCAAATAATTATTGTTTTCCACACGTCGCGGAAATGTCGCCCTATTAGGTTATGATGACATCTGCGTAATGAGTTTATCGAAACGTAAGAGGAGAAAAAAGAGGAGAATGCGAAATTATTTACTGCAAAGAGAAAGACGGACGGATATTCTATGCGATCTTCGATCGATACAGCTCGATGAGTTCAAGAATAATTTCATTTCCCCACATTGTCATCTTGACAGATACAGCGCATGCGTATTCACTTGTAAACATACTACGTGGTACTGACGCTCCGCGTAATGTTGCAGTGAGCTCGCTCGGGTACCGTGCGCATGGCAACGTTGCCACGGCACGTGGAAATGCCGCGCTATGTTGTGCGCGATGTCGCGGATCAGTGCACGACGTTGCAACGTCACGTAGACTCTATGCCGCGCGTGCTGTTGAGACAATTTGTCCCCTAGTCAATACATGGCTTTATACTTTTTACTGTTGAACAAAAATAAAGTTTACAAAATACTGTTTTCAGCATCAAAATACGTAACACTATAAGTTTCAGACTTAAGCCCGATTGTTTCAAGTTCGATCAAAGTAAGCGGTCGAGCAAAGCATAGATTTTTACGAAAACGGATCATCTGATTGGTGGAGAACGTAAAAATCTATGCTTTTAAAGAACGCTTTCTTTAATCCAACTTGAAACAACCGGCCCTTAGACGCTCACACAAATTTATCTATCTAAATTTGTATAGACTCGATATTGGTATGGATGATTTATATTCAGAATTAAAAAAAAGTATCAGAAGACAAAGATTTTCTTGAAATGAGTACTGGCCAAAAGTGGAGCCAAAAAATTAGTAGACAACTCAGAAGAATTAAAATATATTACTAAAATTGTTTCATATCTACTTTCTGTTCCCGCCACCTCAGCATTTACTGAAAGAATTTTTTCAGTAATGAATGCAATGTGGCGGGAGGATAGAAATAGAACAACTATTAATTTAACAAAAATTAATTAATTTTAGTTATATTCAAGCATTTATGCTTGAATATTCTTCTCAGACCTAAATATACTTTTTTTCTTATTAAAAAAAGTTGGCAACCCTATAGGTTAGGTATGAGCCAGATATAGGGACAATTTGCAGCGAGGTTCGAGGCCGCCAAAAATTATGATTGTGGAGTTGAAGTCACTGACTGATGGTATTTTAGGCAAAGTCGGAGTCGTCTGAGTGGATGACGTCATCCAGGACAGAAGAACCTAAAACCTAGGGACGAGGAGAGCTGACTTCGATACTTTTTTTCTATTATTTTTTTTATTATTTTTTTAAAAATAGAGATGCGAACACGAAATGCGTGTCGCATCAATATTCTTACCATTCTCAAAATAAGCTTAACGCTTGTGCTATGATAACAGGACTAACTTGATGATGTCCCGGAATGGGGCTCGAACCACCGACCATCGGATCATAACCATTACACCAACAAACTTGACGACCAATAAAATTGACGGACTGATTAATTATTTAAAAAATGCTAGAATTACACTTAAAAAAAACTTCTATTTACTCCCCTTATAACTCGTGGCGTCTGCTTGCTTGCTTGCCGTCAAAAAAACTTTGGATAGATTTTTTACCCTTTTCCCGTGATCCAATCGAGCTGAAACTTTGAAAGCAGACTCGTGGCGACGATCAAGATTATCTAACAAATTTTCGTTAAAAAATAATAATAATTATAGAATAATTTTGGATTTTTCAAATTTTTAATAGTTTTTTCAAATTGGAATCATTACAAAAGTTTGATTACTAGCAACGGCGGCCCGATAACGTCGCGGAATATTTTCTAAATTTGAATTACTCCGTCGGTATACATAATAGCTACTTCACTACGAATTTCGAAAATCGAAATTGACTGACAAATGTTTTTAGAATTTAATCTTCAAAGCATGAAGTGTCTTATCAAAGCTCAAAACATCTGACATTTTAGAAATATATTAAATTACTGCAAGTTTAGTGTTATGTTACATGTTTTAATTCGTCTTTAATTGTTGTTATATTTTACAAAATAAGGTAGTATAATAAAAACTTGGTTTTTATGGGTTACTTTTTTCGTGTTAGATGTTGCAGGTTATAAAAAAAAAACAGTATAAAAAAAATCATTTATGTACATGAGGTACAAAAGCAAAGGCGGCAATATCCAAAAAAATTAAAAAATTGATTTTAATGCAGTCTAGATTTTATGTATCTTTCTCTTCCAAAATTATGTTTCCTATAAATTCATACACCTACGCAGTTTCCTATAAAATCTCAAATTCAGTACATTATAATTATGTGCCCGCATACACACACATATACATATAATCGGCCATAGGTTCTTTATAAAGTAACGAAATTGAATGCTTCTATGCTTCAACAGTCTGGTGTAGAGATGTCATTCATGAACGAACGAACGATGCAGTTCACTTTAGTGAACTGGTCGTTCATTAGTTAATTAGATGAAAAATAATTCTTTACAAATTCTGCTGAAATTATTATAGGCAGTTTTTCTTTTGGGTAATGAAAATTTTTGGAAATTGAAAGCCACCACCTAGGCAGCGAAAAGTTTGTTCGTTTTAGGAATTCGATGTAGTTAAAAAGAAAACAACCCTAGAAACCCCCGTCAGATTCTATGTTTTGGGAAGTTGATGTAGATAAAATGAGATTTTGATGGAAACTGAAAGCAACCCATGGAATTTTCAATTTGAAGAACTACTAAAATGAACTAAAATTTCTAGTCTGGGGCGAGAGCGAATCATATAATAATGCGGTCATTCTTTCGCGAATTCTATCGCGTTCTCTCGCTCTAAGTTCCGCATCTGAGAACTGTGTGGGAAAGGTGTTTTTCTTTCTCTTTTGCTGACAAAAGATCGTCCCCTTTTCCTAGTATTCCCCAGAATATGAGGAAAAGTCAGAGTCGGTAAATTTTAAATGACTCCACAGCCCTGTTAAAGATAAGTTTTCACCAAAAATCTATAAAACTATACTCGAGCCATCGTAAGATGGCATTTTTGACAGATCGTAATAGTGTTGTGACACACTTAAAATCATTAACGAAAAAATTCGTCGCACGGTGTGAGTTGAGAAAGTCTTTGTACATAAAAAAGGTTATAGAAGAATAATAAAACACATTTCGCAAAGTCCAAATTAACGAGCAGGGGTCAAAATATAAAAGCATCAATGTCCGAAATCTAAAGCCAGGTAAAAAACAATATCGTAATCACAGCGTGCACTCATTCGTTCTTTCTGTAACAACGTTAAAACAAAACTATCAAAACCTTAGGGTTTCTACAATATATAGAGGGATAATAAAGCATTTTACCAAACCTTTATACGTGGCAAAATAGAGCTTACTCAGTTCAAACAATAGGCTACACATGAGAGAAAAAGAGACAAAAAAACATCACCCGGTCTCATCCGTCTTTCTTTTTCTTTGCCCTCTAATAAAGCCATAGAAAAAGATCATATTTAGAGGGCACAATCGATCTGTCAGATTTGTTGTGTTATTTTGGATACTTATTCCGCGTATTCTACGCATATTATACAGGCAATCAATATCCTATAACATTTTGAATCATTTCGTTCATTCCATATTTAATGTTGATGGACATCACTACTCTGGCGTTCGCGCAATAAAGTATAGCATTTGTCCTCCAATGTTTAGCTGTCATTATAATTACGAAACTTCATGTAAGTCTAAACGTCAAAAGTGCCATCATACAGTGGCCGTACTGTACATTACTTCGGCAAATCAAATTTAAATATACCTACAGTAATATATATTTTTTTATCAAATTACTGCCATCTATGAAATTAATCATCAAAGCTGTTTAAATGCATACAGTACTAAATCTATAAATAAAAGTTATATATTGTCCAACATAGATGGCGTGGTGGAAAATCCATTTTCATCTATTGCCATTCTGACATCGTGGTGTCGAACCGCGACATGGAAGCCAGCTCCTGTTTCGATTTATTAAAAAACAAATTAAAAACTTAAAAAACTAGATGCGACCCGTCAAAAATAACGGTTCTTTTGCATGTCGGTTCCTAAGGAATAAATATTTATTTATTTTTATAAAAAAGAAGAAAAAATTTCCGTAAAAAATGAAATTTTAGTAACAAGAAGTTACGGACGTTACACGAAGTTACGGGGACAGACGAACAGACAGACACAGCACGTAACAAGACAGCGTTACATGTATCACACTCTCCCTGCATAGAATATGTTTTTAACAGTTAGTCGGCTAGTTAGTTTTACCCGCACGCCGTTTCCGTGCGGGAGTGGGCAGAGAGGACAGGGCGCCACACTTTCTGTCCGAACACACAGCTCTCACCTCATCCACACTAATACATCTTCGCACGCAAGCTCGACTGTTGTCTAGGCTCCTAAAAGGACCGTCTTCCAGTATCTGGTTGACCTGGTCATGCCAAATCTTCCGCGGCCGCCCTCTCTCACTGGCGCCGCCAACATTTGCGTCGTATACGTTTCTAATCATTGACGTATTATAATATAGACAAGTTATTCCCATACTAGCCGGCTTTCATATGTAGCAAATTTTCTAATGAAAGAGACAACAAATCAAGGCACACAAACGCTCTGCGTGTAGACAGAAAAATCAGGTAATTTGAAGTCACTAATATATTGATTCTTAGCGCTTGTTCAGACACAGCGGGAACCGTGCCGTTTCAGAATCGCATGAGATCCGTGCGGGTCTCATTTACCTAGGTTTGTATGTGATCGTTCAGACACAACCGTGCGGTTAGTCAACCGCTGCGGTGCCCGCAACCCAACCGCTAGAAAATAGACCCGCACGGCGCCCGCACGATCCTATTACTATGGGGCCTTACGAGAGCGTTCAGTCGCGTTGCGGGCACCGCACGGTTCCATGTCACAACAGGAGCACGCGTGGATTATATTCTCTTTTCTATGGTTATGGATCGCTTTGACACTGAATTTTTTATTGATGAAGTGGAGAAAAGACCTGTAATATGGGAGAAAAGACCTGTAATAGTGTGAGGATTACTCAAATATGCCAAGAACCAAGCTTGGCAGGAGTTGGTGGAGATATTTGGAAATGGTGGAAAAAAAGAGTACTTTAGAGAAGTAGGTATTTATTCACCAAAAATGAACTGACATAATGATATTTATGTATCGTGCCATGGAACACGGCCGTCGTTAACAAAGTAATGAGCGAATATATCTCTGATATTCAAAGATGGAGAACGGCACCGGAGCTGTCAAACTGACGTTTATTTTCGCGCGCACAAATCGCTTATTAACCGCGGCTGTGTGAACAGATGACACAAATCGCGTGTTTCGAAACGCGATTCTGAAACTGAACGGTTCCCGCTGTGTCTGAACAAGCGCTTACAATAGTGTACGATACTCTGTTCCTTCTTCCGCGTAGCGTCGTGATCACAACGAAGGTCCGTTCGATAACGAATGCAAGTAAGGCAAATTACCTTACTTTTGAGTTGCCAAGATTTCACGCTTGTAACGTATCTACAGTTTATTATATCATTATAATTTATATAAACTAACTTTGTAAACGCCACTTATTTATTGAAAAAATTCAACACGTTTCGAAACCAATGGCTTCTTCAAAAAAAGGAAAAAGCCATTGGTTTCGAAACATGTTGATTTTTTTCAATAAATAAGTGGTGTTTACTAAGTTAATTGATATAAATTATTTATTTATTTAACGCCCTTATGGGCTTTTACAAATATACAGAATAATAATACAGTTAAAAGTTACAATAATAATAGTTAAAAGGTAATAATAATAATAATAATAATAATACAGAAAAACATAAGACAGATAAAATAATAATAAAGTTAAAGGTACAAATAATAATAGTTAAAGGTAAAATAGAAAAATTTATTGTCCATTTCCATTTCGTTGAGATGTAAACAATTGTATCAGCTTTGTCCTATAAACAGTTATACTATCAGCAAAAATGTCAGCCGCCTCTGCATGTTCATTCCCTAATGAGTGTAATCTGGGAATTACAGAGTTTGCTAATGCATTAGTTCTGACATTTCCACTATAATAGAATAATGCACTGTGTCTTGATGACCTCGATGGGGCATATAAGTCGATCAGACTAATAATCTGGGGGCAATCAATCAAACTATTTACGATCCTATAAAGAAATATTAGGTCTGTTATAGTACGTCTCACAGACAAGTTTAAAAGTTGTAAAAAAAAAGTTGTAAATTATAATTATGTCACCACAAAATAATAATTTTGCTATATTTGAAGAAGATATTATATCATTGTTTCTAATCGTTATTTTCTCATTCATTCGCTCAACGTGTCCAAACCACCTCACTACTGAGCGATCCTTTTTAAATGTATTCACTGGGCTCGAATAAGGTTGTTTTCAATATTTCTTAATTTTTCACTCTTATCTATCATAAATGGACATCCCACGGTGCCATCGGATGACGATTTTCTGGTTCCTAAAATTTTTTAAGTTTTTGTATTTTGCTTTATCTTATAGCTTGGAGATCTGAGAACAAATTGTGTCATCACTCATTTAAAAATTCTAAAAAGCGCAATATACAGGGTTTACCAGAGCTAGTTTGACTTGACCTGACTATGAGTCTAAAATGTTCAAGCAACCATGACCTAATATTAATAGTTATGGAGATATACAACATCAAAGTTTGCATTTTTTTTCAATATTTCTGACTTATTTTTTGCAAAAGGTTGAACTATCATTACAGGAACTTATATCGATTATGAAAAATTCATTTGCTTCAATACAACTTAAAAAAATGATAAAAACCTTGTAAAAAAAAAACTTTTTTCAATTGTTGCAAGGTTTTTATCATTTTATTTGACTTGTATTAAAGAGAATGAATTTTTCATAATCGATATAAGTTACAGTAAATATAGTTTACCTTTTTGCATAAAATAAGTAAGAAATATTGAAAAAAAATGCAAACTTTGATATTCCATATCTCCATAACTATTGATATTAGGCCATGGTTGCTTCGACATTTTCGACTCACAACATAGGCAGGAATCTACCGGCAAAGTTTCTGCTGCTAGCTCTGGTACAGCCTGTATATTAGTATAGATTCATCAAATTCTTTCTTCGAGTTTGAATGTTTACAATGTACAACTTAACACGTGCACGAAGAAAATCAGGCTATAAATTGTTCAAAAAAATTTAATTTGATAACCGGATTGGTGAATATAACCTTCATCGTATCTCTAAGCCCAAAATAATAAATAATAACAGAGCAATTGAAGTATGGACCTACGTGGGTAATTGTACCTGACTACATTCTTACATGCGTAACTACTTATGCGGTGGCCATTTTTTTAAAGGGTGTCCTTGTTGATAATATAAAAAAGTAACCCATAAAAACCAAGTTTTTATGATACTACCTTTTTTGTAAAATATAACAACAACTAGAGACGAATTAAAACATGTAACATAACACTAAACTTACAGTAATTTAATATATTTCTAGAATGTCACATGTTTTGAGCTTTGATAAGACACTTCATGCTTTGAACATTAAATTCTAAAAACATTTGTCAGTCAATTTAGATTTTCGACATTCGTAGTGAAGTACCTATTATGTATACCGACGGAGTAATTCAAATTTAGAAAATATTCCGCGACGTTATCGGGCCGCCGTTGCTAGTAATATAACTTTTCCAATGATTCCAATTTGAAAAAACCAATAAAATTTCTAAAAATCCTAAATTATACTATAATTATTAAAATTTTTTAACGAGAATTTGACAGATCTTCTTGATCGTCGCCACGAGTCTACTTGCCAAGTTTCAGCTCGATTGGATCACGGGAAAAGGGTTAAAAATCGATCCAAAGTTTTTTCGACGGCAAGCCGGCAAGCAAGCAGACGCCACGAGTTAAAAGAAAGGAAGTAAAAATAATGAATAGTTTTTATACACTTCACGACTTTAGAAAATAATAATAAATAATATACAGGGTGCAGAGAGCTAGTCCACAATACTTTACATGTGGATTCCTGCCATGCTTATGAGTCGAAAATGTTCAAGCAATCACGACCTAACTTCAATAATTGTGGAGTTATGCAATATCAAAGTTTGCATTTTTTCCAATATTTTTGGCTTATTTTATAAAAAAGGATGTACTATCATTATAGTAACTTATATCAAATGTGAAAAATTCATTCCCTTTAATATAAGTCGAATAAAATAATAAAAACCTTCAAATTTCAATTGGAAAAAAAAACTATTGGAATTTGTGGAAGGTTTAAATCATTTAATTTAACTTATATTGAAACGAATTGATTTTTCGTAATCGATATAAGTTACTGCAATGATAGTCCAACGATCTGCAAAAATAAGTCAGAAATATTGAAAAAAAATGCAAACTTTGATGTCGCTTAACTCCATAGCTATTGATATTAGGTTATAATAGTTTGAACATTTTTGACTCATAAACAAAGCAGTCCTGCGAGGTTATTGTTTCCTAAATAACCCCACCCAATCGAGCTGAAACTTGGAAAGTAGACTCGTGGCGACGATCAAGAAGATCTATCAAATTTTCGTTAAAAAATAATAATAATTATAGTATAATTTCGGATTTTTAGTAATTTTATTGTTTTTTCAAATTGGAATCATTAGAAAAGTTTGATTAGCAACGGCGACCCGATAACGTTGCGGAATATTTTCTAAATTTGAATAACTCCGTCGGTATACATAATAGGTACTTCACTACGAATGTCGAAAATCTAAATTGACTGACAAATGTTTTTAGAATTCAATCTTCAAAGCATGAAGTGTCTTATCAAAGCTCAAAACATCTGACATTTTAGAAATATATTAAATTCCTGTAAGTTTAGTGTTACGTTATATGTTTTAATTCGACTTTAATTGTTGTTATATTTTACAAAGAAAGGGAGTATAATAAAAACTTGGTTTTTATGGGTTACTTTTTTTTTGATTTCAAGAGTTCGATTTTAAAATTCTTTGGTCGGTATAAAAGATTCGATCAGCTCATTGTGGATAACTCGCGCTGATGAACTTAAAACGCAATTTATGAAGAAACGATTGGAATAGAGTTCAAGATGGTCACCCCGTGTAGAGATAAGGCGTAGAGAACTAAACAAATATTATACAGCGTGAAGATAAATAACGTATACAGTAAACACGATACAATCAGCATGATATCGCTTGATTACGGTGCCGTGCGCATAGAGGCGATGTTTATTTTATCCTCCCTGTAGATGCTAATACATATATTGTCAGCAGTGGCGTGAGGGCATACAAGCAAAAAAGCTGTGCATTAGTAAAGATTCTGGGAAACAAATATTAATTAAATAATCCTTATCTAAAGAAAAAGTTGATTTAAAAATCTAGCCGTAGGACGAATTACGGCTAGTTTTTTTTTCGATTTAAAATTCTAGCCGTAATTCGTCCTACGGCTAGAAGTTTTATTTCGTACTTTTCTGTGCTTAACTTCATGTCAATTCTTCATTTATCTCGCCAAAGAAATTTGTTCCATAGATATAGTCAAGTCGAGAAAAAAAACGTGTATTTTTAAGGCTGCGAGTTTTGTGTAATAGACAAGTAAATTTAGCGTGCTTCTTCGAAAGGTCCTACGCCAGGTGAAAACTATGCGCACGTCATCGCGGAAATTTTATTTTTTACAAATTCCACCCAATACTTTCGGTGTAAATTCTATTTGTCAAATACCATATGTCATCTGTCATATTATGATATCATAAAATGTTTGATTTATTTTTGTGAAATGAAACGTATAGGTATCTGAAATTAATATTGTTCTCGATTTGATTATATACAAATCGTCTTCATAATATATTGTAATTTTTTGTCGTATTATCTGTACCTATATAAAATATTTATTTATATATGAAATATTGTTTACAATACTTCTTTTATAGTGCAGTTATGTTTGTGGATTGAAGCTACTCAAAATAGTTCATTATAGACGGTTAATTTTTTTTTTTAAATGTATATTCCCTTATAGGTATACGCGTATATACAGATTTATTTGTAAAATACTAATAATCTCGCAAGGCTATATTCCTGCCTTGATTATGAGTCTAAAATGTTGAAGCTAATATGACCTAATATCAATAGTTAAGGAGATATGCGACATCAAAGTTTTCTTTTTTTTTCAATATTTATGACTTATTTTTTGTAAAACGTTGTACTATCATTACAGTAACTCATATCAATTACGAAAAATTCATTCGTTTCAATACAAGTTAAATAAAATGATAAAATTCCAAAAACCTGAAAAAATTCCAATTGGAATGTTGTCCATTTGGAATTCGAAGGTTTTTATTTTTTTATTTGACTTGTATTAAAGAGAATGAATTTTTCATATTCAATATAAGTTACTGTAATGATAGTCCAACGTTTTACAAAAAATAAGTCAGAAATATTGAAAAAAAATGCAAACTTTGATGTCGCATATCTCCTAAACTATTGATATAATAGCTTGAACGTTTTCGACTCATAATCAAGGCTGGAATATAGTGCTGCGAGGTTATTAATGTTTTACAAATAACCCTGTATATTTTTTAATATAGGTATATTGTCGGTCACAGCATAACCTAAGTTTATACACACTGGACGCCACTGATTGTTAGGTACATGTCAATGGGTATACAATGCTACAAAAACGTACGTCTTGGGTGTCGATCACTCTACTACTACCTATTCTAATTTAGTAAAATATGAACCGATGAAATCATCAAACTCTGAGGAAACACGCGGCAAATCACAATGGACAGAAAAGTGTGACATACACGGGGAGGCTTTCATCCGGCAGAAGTACGGCTAAGGATCACTAGTAGAAAGCAGTTTTTTACTGTCAACTGAGGCAAGCGCAGCCTGGAACTGGCAGAAGGGGATCAAAAGTGGGCTGAATGCAATGGAAATGAGATCCCTTTGGCGTGTATGCGACAATTTTTTTTTTTCATGGATAATATGTAGCAAGCGTCTCGGCCACTACCCACCTCGCTAGGTACACAGAAATAGTTGTTCTGTAGGTAGGTAGCTTTTTAATCATTCCACCACCTTAGATCGACATCCAATATTTATTTTGAAAGAAAATACCTACATACAGAAAGAATCAAGAATCAAAAATTTTACGAGATCAATCCCGAACCGAATAATCGGGATTATCGGGATTTATCAGCATTTTTTACGTTTTGTATGTTTAATTGTGTATGTCTATAGAGCTTTTAGTAAGTACCTACATAAAACTTATGTTAATGTCACATTCAAGTAATGAAAATAGCTTTGAATAATATTTGCTGTATTTTATCAACTTAACATAGTAATAAAAACTACTACTAGTTAGTAGATTTTACTCTACTACATTGACTGATTGATGCTTGGAAAAACGCCTAGAAAAACTTTAATGCAATGATTAATAATGAGCATTTTATTAAAATTTCTGATATAAAAATGCAAGGCATTGTGGTTAATTGCTATTCAGCTCTATAAACAAACAGAAAAACACAAAAGTATTCGGGATCCCGATCCGTAGGGATCCCGCGGGATTGGAAATTCTAATCTCGAGGGATCCCGAAAAGGCAATCTCGAATCGGGGGGATTGCATTCCCTAGCTGTGACACGACTCCGGCGAAACGTCGGGAATCGTATCTCTATACATCCAAACGGTTCGTATAAAATATCCGTTTTATTTCAATACCTGAATAAATCCACTCACGATATTATCTAAAGAACGCACAAATTAGAAAAAATGTAAAACTGATCCTAGCATAGTGAATATTACTAGTAAAAGATAAGAAATAAACAAAACGAGTTGTTTGATAGGTGAAGAACGCAAAATTCCACGATTTTTTTCATTACCACTAATCAAAAAACCAATCCTAGAATGCGACCACTATAAATTGGCGTACGAGGGAGGGTGTCTTATTTGCTTTTTCAGCTTCGCAAAACTTTTATACTTCATTGGCGCATGTTCTCGCACCATCCCGGACTGTTTAGGATGTTTTGGACGTAATAATTCAGTGTATATTGGTAATCAAGATGTCACAGCTCCCGAAATTGTACTGAATGACAGGGACGAGGGGTTACCGTTGGGTGCGGGCGGGGCGGGTTTTATTTCCAGTCCAATAGTGTAGGTAGGCAGGTACCTAGCAGGTAGGTAGTTTAGTCACGTTGAACGAATGGATATTAAAATAGAGGACAACTACGGAGAAAGTATCTTAATGGGGTTCTACTACAAAATATTGTACGATGACTAACGAGCGCCGAAGTGCAATCGTAATCGTAATTCCGTATCGTCGCAGATTCCGCGAACTGCGCGCTATCAGGCTCGTGACGTCACCCAGCGCGAGGGGCGGTGCACACGGAGCAAGGGGGCCCCGAACATTCCGGCGGGCTGCCTCCGCGGCGGGCGCAGCGCGCAGGGCTGCCACCAGCCGGGCAAGCCTCCTTGCCCACGCAAACCGCAACACCGGCATTTGTCTTACTGACAAAATCAGCCGGGTGTTGTTGAAATTAAATATAAAAACAGTTTTCAGCCCCCATAGTTCCATCTCACGTGTGTTAGGTAGTGTGAAAGGTAACACACCGTTCGAGTCTCCAGGTGTACACAGAGTGCCGTGCGATTGTGGAGCGTTCTACATAGGACAAACCAATATCGCTGAAGGAACATATTGGATCAATTAAAAACAACAAGTGCAATATATCGGCAATCTGCGAACATGCATCCAAAGGGAATCTCTCGACACTTCATCAGATTTGACAAGGCAAAAATCTTATCAACAGAACCGCACCTTATACCCAGATTAGTGGGGAGTCCATTGAAATATACAAACATCCCAATTTCAATAGAGATGACGGTTACAAACTATCAAGTATTTGGCGCCCTGTTCTAACGACACTGATTCAACCCTTGAGAGACGTCGCAGTAAAGTCCGCCGATGTAACTAGTACCTACATATTGCACACTGGCGACCTCTATTGTAGAAGAAGTGAACACTCCACAACAAAGTGCATACAATTGACGCCCTAGGAAGAAGTAATCAGTCCGCCCCCAACCTCCGCGGGTAAAGGTCGTCCTCCTGATGACGTTGAATAAGCATTCAACGAAACGTCGATAATCGTTTCTCGGAAAACATATGGTTCGTATAAAATATCCGCAACTATTTACAGTTAAATAAGTTGTGTTTTTGTTAATATTTTAATTAGAGTGACAAGAACCTTTTGTTCTAAAGTATTTCTACAAGACTGTTCCGTTATCAGTTTTTTATTCAAATATAGGTAAATAAAAAATATAGATCTTAGCAGTTGTATTTAGTGATGCAAAGAATACGAATATTCGTATTCGCCGAATAGTAGATATTTTCCGAATATTCGTATTCGCCGAATATCATCACGAACATTAAAAACAAACTATTTATAACTGAATGCAACGAAAATTACGGTTTGGCTATGCACCGTGTATCTGAACACACCTATACATTCTATTATCGGGGATTCCCCTAACATTGAATGAATGAATTTTTTGAGTTCTCAAGTTGTCAATCGTCACTTGTTTCACAGCATAACATGAGTTCTTTGATTTGGTTTCGTTGGGTTATTGATAACGTTAGGTGCTCATTTCATGCAGTTTTTGTTTTGTATTGTTCGTTCCATTTTATTTCCGTTGTGTGTAAAAATGTTAACTCTTATTAAATAATTTCAAATTAAATCTAAAAACATGACCACGCGTAAGCGTGAAAAAAGTGATATTTATTTTCGACCGTTGGCAATGTATAAACGGATAAAAGAAATTTTGTTCTTTTTAAACAAAAATTGGCCGGTACTAAATTTAAATTATTAAATTTCTTATTAAAAAAAGAACAATGGTGTATTATTTATTACCTTGTTGAATTATTCGTATTCATATCCGCCGAATAGTATAGACTTGATATTCGTATTCGTGAAAGTAGTATTCGTTGAATTACTAGTTGTATTATCATTCCATATCCAAATATAATTTACTGTTTATTTTGCCGAATACATTCGCCAAACATTCTCATCCTTTCTTGCGAATGCGAATGTCGAAAATTATGCGAATATTCGTCACATCCCTAGTAGGAACGGAATATCCGAGCTGTACGCAAGTCTGGTGTTTCGAACGCGAAAACGTAGCATTATAGAAGCATCTAGAACAATGTGTAGAGCGCGGGGCAACCCTGCCGCCGGCGGCGCCCGGGCCGCTCGCGTCTCGCTCTCTAGCGGCCGTGCGCAAAGGGATTTCTACCTATATAATCTCTCGGCCCGCTGGGCTGGCCTATCACAGAAAGTCACTTCGAGTACGTACCAATACAATCAAGCGGTGTTGTGAATCGTCATCAAGAGGACCGGAAAGCGAACGCAGCGCCCCGCCGAGAAATTGAGGTAAGAACTTTATTCAAAACTTTGTTCATTTTTAAAAAACCTTTGCGCATTATTTTGTTTTTAATTAAATCAACTCTGAAATATTACGATCATATTCAGTATTGCTTTGAAATGTTTACGTTCATAATGTTAATACTAGTCTCTATATATAATTATATTATACTATATTATTATATGTTTGCTAATTGGCGGTATTTTCTCTCTTTATCAAAAACTGAACATAATATCGAAGCGCCTTATACCGGTACCTACCTACACACCTACGTGGCAAGAGTGTAGAGTACGAACGAGTACGCAGCTGATTATGAACCAAACTAATTCGTAGACTAACTAATTATATATTCTCAATATTATTTGTTGTAAAAAATATGATTTCACGTAATAATTTTGAGCATTAAAAATAATTCACAAGGCACGCTTGAGGAGTGACATCTGACGTATATTTTAAAAAGATCCCAGTTTGGTTTCCAAATACGTCAATCTTTGACATTACGAAGGTTTTAGAGGGAATTTATCAGACTAGATAGACTAAACTTATAATTATTTTGATAAATATGATAGGATGTAAATTGCATGCGTTCATAAAACCAATTGTGGGGTTCAAAAATCATAATTACTCAAGATAGGTAGGTACACACTTTTTTCAATTTGTCTACCTACCTACCTACTTTTTAAAATAATAATTTTATCGTAAACATTTGAACGTGGCGAAAATTTGAAACGACAGTAGTACGAAAGTCACGGCCGAGGTCGAAAATTTCTTTTCATATTGAATTTCGCGTGTCGTAATAAAAGTCTACGTGCCGTAATTATATAAGTAGGTAGGTATCTACATAAAATGTCGATCGAACAAGAAATCAATAACCACGGGTTGTGAAAATGTTTGGCTTCGTTACGTAGTATTTTTGACAGATATATTTGCTCGAGTGTGTAATTTAATACTGGCATAAAAGCTTACAATGTAAAACGATGGTTTATCTCGGACGTTTACTCCGTTGGAACGATAATTCCTCTTATTATATTGTAATGCGGGACAACGTTTTGGAGTCGCTTCTTTGACGTCAGCCGAGTACAAAATCAAAAGAGCGCTCTTTTATGATTTCTAGATTGACGAATTTTCAAAAAGAATAATAATATTGCATGTTTTTTATAATCTATCAAGCAGTATAGCCGTTCCCCTTACCTTCCTATAGACAGACATGAATTGACTCAAATTTTGTTTAGAAAACAAAAATTTCATTTTAAATATTGTATAGTTTATTAAACAAGCCTTGAATTTAATGTAATTGGCGAAGTAAATAAAATAATTTATTTTTTTCCACAACAGTGTGCAGAAATAAAATTATTATTTTAGTATCATACCTTCTATACATTTAATTATTATACAGATGCGAAATATTTACAAACTAGCCGTAGGTACACCCTTATAAAATCATGGAACTTGAAATGGTTCGCGTCTTACTTGCAGATGTGTCATTTTGTTGCTTTAGCTGTGAATTTGAATGAAATTACGGACAACGAAATTATTATGTTTGATAGTATTTCTCTGTATTATCACAATAGTCAAGTAGTGTCTTGATATAATTATTTATATTTTATATCCAGCACACTCATTGCACTATGGTATCCCCGTATAACACGGCAGTAAACAATAAACATAAAAGTTCAGTTTGTGTCAGTTTGTGTAACAGAAGTTTCGCACCTTTATTATACGTACATTTATTTTTATAACCAACTAATCATCGCACCTTTTCTCAAACAGAATAGAACACCACACTTTTCTGCCCTGGCACACCACTTTTCTTTCGTCCACTTTTATAATCTCCTCACGCACGCTCTTCGTTTCTCCGGTTAGAGCCATCCTCCAACATTTGATATACTGATTCATCTGGTCATGTCACGCCTTCCGCCGATTCCCCCGTTTCTTTTTTTTACAACCTTTCTTTATTCCGTCTATTACGCTAATTATATAAAGATTTTCCACACATACGTACAAGCAACCTCATTTAGTCTACTTTTGTTCATTTTTTGTCAATTCCAGGCTTCACTTCCGTACATCAAAGTTGGCATCAGAACTGCATTACGTCCGCTAGTCTTGCTTCCTTTGTCAGATTTTTATTGGCTATAATTGCATTCGGACGACCATTTACTTTGTTTCCTGAAGTCACTTTCCATTCGAAATCTTTCTCAGCCTTGCCGCTTCTACTAAACATGCTCCCCACACCACAAACTTGTTCTAAGCATTCATTGTTTACTATTATATCACTCTTTCGTCTCTCTCAAACATCATAACTTTCGATCTGCCCACATTCATCAGTAGTTCACTCTCCACGCATACATCAGACATTCTAGCCACCATGCACCGCGGATCAGCTTCATTATTAGCCACTAATATTGCATTGTCTGCGTTGCATTACGCATCCCTGTTTGACACCTTTTGTGATATCGAAGCATGATGTGAATGCCCCATTAATTCTTACACAACCACTACTTCCCTCATACAGGGAAGCAATGCCCGATAATTGAGCAAAGCCTTCACCCCATACTTGAACAAAACCTTTTGCAACTCACGACTTACCACTCTGCAAATATGCAAAAGCACGAAAAAGTTTTTGATTCTTTGCCAAAAATCGTCAACCGCCGCAGTGCGTAGACACCAAATAGCCTTTTCAACAAAACCTTTTTAACTCTTCTATTTAAATTTTTTATGTACTATTACTGTTCATTCAGTTAAATTTTAATTAGTTGAGCAAGAGTTACTTTTCAGGACATTATAAATTGATATAATTAGTTAAAAATTATACTTGACTCCATGTATGTACCTACGTGCATCTAAGATGTTTTGTGGGTCTGGCTTATAATATTAGCTTGTAATTTAAAGTGGTTAAACAAAAAAAATGTTAAAATGTATATATCTGAGATACATTTTATAATCTCAAATGATGACCTCTTATACTATAAAAAATGGAAGAAATTTTCTGGTCTACAATGGGACTTGTAGGGACTCGGAATTCTCCAATACTAGGCATGCGCCTCAGCTCAGCAAACAAGCCAGTCAACTGTACATATTACAATTCTATTAAAACTTTTGGAAAAAGTTGTGCAAACACAGCACATCGTTAAAGATACTGCATATTTTTAAGTTTGCTACTCCTGCAGAGAAAAAGTTAACTATTATTATAGATGTTCACAATGTTCAAATTGCAAAATAATATTAACTATATTTTTTTTTTGTTTCAGTAAAACGCAGGAGCGAGAAAAATCTATCATCACAATAATCCGAGATCAAAACCGGAGGAAACATGGCCTGTAACTGCATGGGACATTGCAAGTGCCTAGATACTGCACAAGGCACGTGCGGATGCGCTTGCAAATGCGCAGAAGGGTGCAAATGCACTGGAGACTGCAAATGCGAAGGGACCAAGTCGGGAAAATGTTCCTGCGTCTGCAAGTGTGGAAAGGATTGCAAGTGTGAACTGGTATGCAAGTGCGGAGAAGGCTGCAATTGCGCCGGAGACTGCAAGTGTGAAGGTACCAAGTCGGGAAAATGCTCCTGCATCTGCAAGTGTGGAAAGGATTGCAAGTGTGAACTGGTATGCAAGTGCGGAGAAGGCTGCAAATGCGCCGGAGACTGCAAGTGTGAAGGGACCAAGACAGGAAAATGCTCCTGCGTCTGCAAGTGTGGAAAGGATTGCAAGTGTGAACTGGTATGCAAGTGCGGAGAAGGCTGCAATT